>UELV01135422.1:0-22054 GCA_900490015.1 Megastigmus stigmatizans | reverse complement strand
ATATATAAGTGTGTATATAGGTGTATACGGTATATGCGCGGTTGTCTGGCGTCGAATTCGAGCCAATTATTGAGTAACCGCCTCGCATGTCGCGCTCTCGGCCCATTAAGCCGCCTGCATGCGTTTTGCCGGCGATATAGCGAGAGACGTCGTTTCGCTTGGAAATAAAATGCGAGAGCCGAATCCACCAATATATCCCCCCTACCTACGCTAAGGCTTTTCCGCGTTTGAGCGTATTATGTATATATATATATATATATAAAGGCTGAAGATGCAACGATACTTGAAAACTTTGGATGTGCAATGGCGGCTGTGCTGAAAGTTTGCTATACAATTTTATACACGACGTTTAATTGAAAACTGATTTTTTTTATTTGTACGTTGTGAGGTGAATACTTTTTTTTGGTATACATAATAGATTCAGAGGGAAGGTCGATATTTCCATAAAAATTCGCTAGAACCATCGAATCCCCGAGGAATGGAATGTGTGAAATTAAATTCTGGCGTTGAATGACAATTAATACCGGAGATCCTAGTAATGGATGGGTGTGAAATCAATGTGAATAATCGAGTTCGTGGAAAATTAATATTTCACTGTTAAAAAGAATTCAATCTTTTTACTGCTTACTTTTTTAATTTATTGTATCTTATATATGTAGATAATAATTTATAGATATAAAAATTTAATTTGAAATAAAACTTGTAAATATTAATTATTGATATTTATTTTAATTTCTTATATACTTTGAAATATACGTTTATTATAGATACTTGCTACTATAATTATAGTTATTTGTGCATATGTTAATAAAAATTTAAGTATCAGTTATTTCTACGAATGGACTCTACGTAGTCTTTTCAAATATTTATAAGCGCGTACACTTAATAAATTATTAATTCAGCATATTATATTTTTCTATAGTCTGCATGCATTATTATTTACTGTTTTTTTTTAAACGGTATGCTATTTAACTAAGTGTAGAGTACTGGAAAACCGATAACAATGTTTTTTCCAGGTCAAATTCATTGTTTTATCGCTCTTAATATTTACATTGCAATTATTGTCGTTGTTATGTCCGATACGTTTAAAAGGCATAGAAAATTGTTGCACATCGATTCAACATAAAGCTAACAAGTTCACGGCAACGCACTTGCAACTTTTACGCGCACACAGTTTACCCTTTATGAGATTTTGTCCCTTCTACTTTCAAGTCATAAATAAATATATACGCATTAAGTGAAAATAATTTTTCAATTTCCATGTATGATAATTTAGTCAGCAGCTTCCGTCCCGCGAGTGTACGGCGTATAAAGAAAAAGGCAGGGGGAAAATCATGCATCGAAAATGCCACATCGAGGTGCTCCAGATTCCATGAATACGCATTGTTTGGCAGAAGAGTTACGAGGCGCGGGGGCGTGAAAAAAGAAGCCCGGGGAAAAATCACAAGAAATCGAAAAGTTCGAAAGAGGAAAAATCGTATGCACACATTCGTCGCGGTGCCGCGCCGTTACGTAAGCTTTATTTGCGCATTTTTGCTGCCCCGTACACCGCCTGTGCTGCGCTACGTCATTCTAATTGAGGTAAAAAAAAGAGAGAGAGAAGCGCACAGGTATAAGAAGTCGTTAAAAAATTGCAGCAACGCTGTTTCTTTTCTCTTCGCTGATTTATTTTTTTGGAAAATTGTATCTTTTAACTTCGAGTGCGGAGGCGTGAAATCCTATTCAGTCGCTCTACTTCCCTGGGATTCTATATAAATCGGATGAGAGTAAGGCAGACGAAGGTCGAAGTATATTTTCATAAGAAAAAGAAAATCTGTTTACTCAAACAAGTTGAATTGTATTTGAAAGAACTATGTAACGTCATTATATAAATTGGTAGAAATAAACAATGAAAATGGATTCCCGAACGTTTAATTATTTCAAAAAAGTTTCTTATCAGAAACACTCTTTTATATAGTTAATTTATATAAGGAAATACATACTTAAAACTTAAATTAACATATACTTCGATAGTATATAATCATAGACAGACTGGAAACAAATGTAGTACAACTGTAGTTTGAAATAAAGAATATTCAGACACATAAAACTAAAAAAAAGTATCCTGCTTATGAAATCTAATTAAGTCTCTGTTATATGTATTTTGAACCAATACTAAATCTATCGTGTCACAATTTTCAAATATCATAAATAATTATGAGGTTAATTTTTTTTTCTTTTGGAAAGTGGTGTTATATTGTTGGTTCCGTATATAAAGGCGACATCTCAGAATTGCGTTCAAGAAAGGTGATCTGGCCAATGCCACAGAAATTCTTGATATCCTGTTATATCACCTTTCTTGAAAACAATTCTGAGATGTCGCCTTGTTATACGGAACCGAAAATATAATATAGTGCTTGTCGCTCTCTCCACACTCCGTTTTGAATTACCCACACAGATTTGATAGTGTCAAATATGCAGTCATAGAATACTTTTTTAATTTCGTGTATACTGCTGTTATTCATCCTCCATTTGATATATCTCTAAATTATATGTTTAAATCGAGCTCGGGAGAAAATGTTTATAGTATTGATCTCTTATGCGCCGAAACCAGAATTTTTACAACGCATAAAGAAAATTTTTCCATCATTTCCAACTGCGAGTCTTGGCCTCCACTCCATTAATTCCAGCAGCGTCTAATCGCAACTCCTCGGTACAAATAATAAATTCCGGCCAAAAAGGGAGACCAGCGACCGCAATGAATATCCTTGTGCTCTCACCTAGTGGCATTTAAATAATCAATAAAGGGCCGCTGACATTGTTTTCGAAAATTTATCCTTTCATAAATTTTAACCGACGACTGCGGACTGCCAACTCGCTGTCATAAATTTTCGCGTGACACGCGCACGCGCGCAAGTACATACTTTCCTTCAAGCGACAAATCAAATTTTCATCTAATGGAAGGAGTATAATGACGCAGGAATTTCAATTTCCCACGCCTACTTAATTAAATCAGGACGGGTATGTAGAGAAAATTTGATTTTAACTTTTGACTTTTCCTGCAGATTATGAGAGGTATTGCAGTGGAATGAAACTCACTGGGGATCATCGCGGGAAGAAGAGAATTTTCACTCGATTTCGTCCGCATACATTGCGCGGAAAAGAGCAAGAGCGTGAAACGGGCATCATCCGCTTTACGAGAGCGCAGCAAAAAGATAGAGGCTGCAGGTTTTTTTTATTTTTCGGGAGGGGGGGGGGCTACACCGATGGCCAGAACAAGAAAGTCGATAAACGCGAGGACGCCAAGTGCAACTATTTTGCCCGAAAGATGACTTTTTTCTCCTCTCTCTCTCTCTCTCTGTTTCTTTCTCTCGCCCTTTCTCTTTCGCTTCTTGCTCTTTACGTCAGCGGAGGCATTTTCGCCGAGACCGCGACTATCTTCACTGATTTCTATTGTTTTTGACGACGTAGGCTGGCCGCTTTCTAAATGCTATCGTAAAAGTCGAGGAAAAAAGGGGAGGTTTCTCTCTGCCGATGGAATTAAAATTTTTAACGCTTTTTGTAGTATTTTCTATATCAGAGACTTAAAGACTCTTTTTTGTGACATTGATGCAGGGATTGATCAAACAAACAACGCGTAAAAGTGTGAACTTTTTATCGCTTTTATCGTTGGGCACACAAATTGAAAAGTGTCTCAGTAGGTTACGATACGTTGATTTCATAGCTTTAATCGTGTCTGACACTTTACGCAGACTGTAGATAAAAGTTTGACACCTGGCTTGTTAATATAATGTACTAAACAAGAGCTAGGTACACGTTTTTTTTACATTAGACACATCTCTACTAGAATTCAGAAATCTTTGTGTCACCTTAATGTGTCCTGTGTCAACATAAATAATAACAAAGTCCCCATTCCAATAAATGTGTAACAACTGCTGTTCATTTGCAAATAGAATAAAGAAAGTATTATTGAACTGCATGGGAGTGGTAGCAACGAACATAGCCATGATGTATTCTGATTTACTTATAAAAGTTATTTTCAATTTTTAAAACATTTTTCATAGAAAAATGAAAAAATTGGCACAGCTCACTGTTACATAAGGAAGTACTCAATCTAAGTAAATTACATATCTAGTTTTGGAGTCTTTCTGCATGTCGTGTCAAAAACGGCATAATTTGTGTTTAAAAGACATAATGAAATAAAGCCTAAGTGATTGCTTGGTAAAACCTAATCACTTAAAACATAGATTCTTCACACGAGATATCATTGACTTAATATCATTCTAATAACCAACATGTCAAAGTCAATCGTATGTATTGTGTAGCACATACAAGGGGAGCGACAGAAAATCCGAGGGCTGCGAGGAAAAAGGGCAGAAAAATCCCCAAGAGAGCATAACAAAGAGAGAGACGAAAAGAAAAAATGCCTCTAGGTATATAACCTTAAATAATCAGCGCTCCAGTCCAGTCCAGTCGCTTTTGCACAAACATCAGAATATAAATGAAGCGAAGTAGCGAGAGAAGGCAGGTAAATGAATAATTACGCGCTACGAAAAAAGAGGAAGCGGAGCAAGAGAGAATAGGCTGCTGAAGCCGAAGCTGCAACGACTGGTATAGGGCAATGGCAGAGAGGCCGATGTATCGACGACGACGATGACTACGGCGAGAAAGAAGATGCGGAACTTCTGCATATATATACATATGCTTGCATATGTAGGAGCACAAGAGCAAGAGAGACGGAGCGGAAGCTTCATAACCTCTCAAAAGGCCTTCGACCGTTTGACTGTTTGACACCAGTCACTCGATCTACCTCCATCTCACTCCGATTCACTTCTTGGCATCGATAGAATACATAATACTATCACTGGCCAATGTATATACACAAACAACGCGGAAGAGATTTCGTTGTCTCTCTCTATCTTGCGGAAAATGGACCGCTAACGTTAAAGGTTAGGAACGACAGAGGAATAGAGATATGTATACACGTACAACTCCAAAACCCGAGAGACGAGTTTTTGGGACGCTGGAGTTTAAAGGCACATGCACATCCTCGCACACCCGTTCACGAGGGGGGCGAGGGGCTGCAAGGGAAAAAAACGGAGGAGAGACAAAAAAGGAGCAGAAAAACGCCGAGAAGATTCGCGAAGTCGGAGAGCGAGTTTGTGGTTGGAGCGAGACGCTCTCGCGACAAAACTCACCTGCAGTTGCTACTCCCTTGCGCGATGTCACAGAGCTCCGACGTATTTTTCTCCTCGTCTTCGCTCTTGTTCGCGCAGAATCCGCGAGGCAATGCACACTTACACGTTCGCCACTTTATATCTTGACCCCTCGCAAGGTAATTACAGATATCTCGCGCACTCTCTCGCGAGATCGCTCCTTTTCTCTCCCGCTCGCCCGTGCAAAACTGGGCGCTCGCACACACGTCTACAGGCAGAACTAGAGACAGACACCGAGGTTGTCTCTTCTCGTTTTCGTCGACGATAATATATATAACTGACTCTCTCTCTCTCTCTTTCTCTATCTCGCGAGCTGCTACAAACCAACACACGTCGAAAAAAAAGAAACGGGAGCTCGCGCGGGTGTTGTGTGTGTGTCTCTCCCTCTCTCTGCTGTGGGAGAGTATGAGAGGAGAGCGCGCGTGAGTGTTTATGATGATGTGTACACACAGCACACAACGCGACGGAACGCTGGTCGTCCGCGAACTGACGCATATGCACGAGCTTTGCTTGCTCCAAACGGAGGAGGCCAGGCAGGCGGCGACGGCGGCGGCGTACCAGAGCTGCGAGGAGCTGGCACAAGGGGCCGCGCACGAATGTTGCCCTTCTTGCTTCTCTTATTATTTTGTTTAGTTTTTTGTTGGAAAACCGGAGAACAGTCATCAGAGACATCTCCAGTCTATTGCCGAAAGGATAAGAATGTTTACGCGGGAGAATTTCAAATTAAAAACATTGTATTATGTTGAAAATTGATTGTATTATAGGTACTGCAGCACTTAAATATACCTGTTTATCTTCTTAATAAAAAATTTTATGATTTTGAAAAAAAATATCAAAAAATATATTCTTTAATATTACCTTAAAATTAAAATTAGGTACTTATACCACATTTAATAAGATATTTTAATTTTTATTCAAATGCAGTAGTTGTAAGTTGTAACAAACTGTGGACACTATATCGAGTTTGATAATTATTATCATTTTTAAAATAACAGTACTAATTTGAGGATTTAAATAACTATTTGAATGAATTACTTATTAATTGAAACAAATATAAATAGCAATAACTCAAATTATCATGAAAAACTAAATAACAGTTTCTTAACTATATCTTTTAAATAAGATAGAATATAGAAGTAGTAATATAGTATATTCCATGTTTTCCATATTAGTATACTTGATTTATTAATATTATTTAGTTAAATTAAGTAATAATTACTATGAATAAGTTTAATTCATTTTTAATATATTTCTTATTTATTATAAGTGTGAAAAAAAAAGAAGTTTCTTTTCCATTGTTTATAAAAAATTACCCGTATTTGGTACTTTCACTACTCTCAACTCTGACTCTGTAAGTATTAGAAATAAGAATTTCATGTGGACAATGTGGACCTGCAACCATTAAATTATTATACACATTCATGCTATCAATAATCAAACCACGTATATATATATAATGCACACTGATGTGTAGCATGTATTGGAGCAGTATGACTGTGATCTTTAAACTGTAGGCTTAGTTAAAAAGGTTATGTTTGATGTAAAGTAAACAAAAAGCTTCAAATGAAGAGTTACAATGTTACTTAGAAATTTTTCTTTTCAATGGGTTTTATTATTAGCATTCATTTTAATTATTTTTTATGAAAATATACGCTTAAATCGTGTAGAAGAAAATAATAAAAAATTACGTTAGTATATTTATTTATTTTTATATAGTATATTTATTTAAGTAACTTTTAAACGGAAATTGTAATATCATGTTTATGTTATTATATATTTTCTAGAAAATGCTCTTCTGCAACTTAAAACTGAAATTAAGAATAGTCCCATACCTGAACTTCAACCACAAGCACAATCGATATTGGATAACAACAATTTTGTTGTGATATACAATAGAGTTCCAAAAACTGGCTCAACAAGTTTTGTAGGAGTTTTATATGATTTGTGCAAAAAAAATAAATACCATGCACTTCACATAAATGTAACCAGTAATATGCATACTCTTACGCTTCCTAATCAAGTAAGTCTACATATTGATTTAAATGTACGCTAGTCATTTTATATGTATTTGTTTCAATAGTTTATTGAATATTTTAGATTCAATTTGTCCGTAATGTAAGTCACTGGGATTCTATTAAGCCTGCATTTTACCATGGACACATGGCTTTTTTAGACTTCAAAAAGTTGGTATTCATTCAAAATAAAAATAAATATTGTTTTTTATAAGGCTTATAACATTTAAATGGTTTTAGATTTGGCCTAGGCAGTAATCCACTGTATATAAATTTGCTGCGCAAGCCATTGGATAGGTTCGTTTCGTACTATTACTTTTTAAGATATGGAGATAACTTTAGGCCTCACTTAATTAGAAGAAAACACGGAGATACTAAGACTTTTGATGAGTGTGTCAATGCAGGTCAAGCAGATTGTGATCCTAATAACATGTGGCTTCAAATTCCTTTCCTCTGTGGGCATAATCCAGCTTGCTGGTGAATACAATATATAATTTGTGAAAACAAAATATATTTTTTCTCATACTTGTACCACAAGTTCAATATTGCTTGAGAAATGTGTATTTTGGTACTAGTATGAGGAAAAATAATATGCATACCATGAGAGAAAAATTGGCCAGTCCAGACCTCATGTTTGCCACCCTTAACTTTGGCTTAGGTATCAATTTACATGTGTTCTGGGCTGTCCAAGTTTTTTTTCTCTCTAGATGCTTAATATACTAAAGAATGATATTTGCTACTTTACAATGTATTGAATTCTTTACTTAAATTTCGATTAATCTCATTTTAGGGAAGTTGGTAATGAATGGGCCTTAGAGGAAGCAAAACATAATATACAGCAACACTATCTTCTTGTGGGAGTCACTGAAGAATTATCAGATTTTATATTAACTCTTCAAGCTATACTACCAAGATTTTTTAAAGGTGCACATGATCTCTTCTTGCATAGTAAGTACATTGAAAAATGTGTTATATTAAATGAATAAACATTTTCTTTAATGTTTCATTTTATGTCATATAGATAACAAATCTCATTTAAGGCAAACTACACAAAAGATTGAGCCACTTCCAGAAACAATTAGGAAAATTCAAAAATCTATTGTGTGGAAGATGGAAAATGAATTGTATAACTATGCTCTATCCCAATTTCATGCTGTGAAAAAACGTCTTATTAATGCTTCCATACAAGACGCAAATCAACGTTTCTTTTATGAGAAAATAAGACCAAAATAGACTAATTTTTAATTTTACAAGTATTTTAATTAATGTATAAATATAATTTAAAGCTTTGAATCACACTTTTTTTAACAAAAATAGCGTGATACTTATTTAAATGTGTATAATCTAGAGATCGTCTTTATTGAAAATTTTTTTACTTGTGATGAATATGTATTTTTAAGTGTGCGTATAAAGTGTGGTTTATCAAATGTGGTTTACCAATATTGTATATCAAAAGTTTTACTTCAATAATTTTATGTACAGATTAAATGTTAAAAAAATATCCAGCTGTTACAATTCAAGACAATGTGATATTCAAAATATAACAATAGTCTGACTTGAAATTTGTCTATTATTTTATGTTATAAATACTTAGTTAATGCAATATAGCCTAACAAACTTAGTTTGCATCATAAGCATCACAAGAGTGTAATGCAAACATGTAAATAGGATATAGACCATCTGGCATGTGGTACTGTCGTTCTTCTTTGATACATTTAAATCCTGCCTTTTCAAATGCATTAATTAAATCCATTCGAGGACGAGTGATTGATGAGTCTTCTTTATCAACTTCCACTGTATTAGAGCTTGTAACATTTTCTTTAACAACCATAAGGCCATTTCTTTTTAGTCCATGTCTGCACAAAAAAATATTACTTGGTACTACAGATTTTTGTTAATAATAAAAAAATTATAATTGTTTTTGAACTCACCGGCAGTTTTGAAAAAATCTAATAAGATCATCATTATTCAAATGACCTAAGACCCATTGACACCATATGACATCATATTTTTTTGGTTCTGGACAAAAGTTCTGTAACCCTTTGTGAACAATTTAAATTATATTTTAAATTCCAATTTCAATTAGGATGAAATAATATAGTATTCAATTTTGTTATTGTTTCGCATGTAGGTAGTTTTTTTAATATATTTTAAAGTCACAAAAATAAAAAGAGACTAGGAAACAATAATTGCATAAAAATGAACTATAGAATATATAAATTATAACTCAATAACTTACCTACAGAATAAAATTGTCCAACTCTATTTAAAGAATTTTTTAAATACAATTTAGCTTGCTCTAAAAATTTTGGATTTTGTTCTACTAGATCTACCGTGTTAAAATACTTTGTAAGTAAATTTCCAGTAATTCTGCCAATGCCAGCTCCACAATCTAGAGCACGTTCTTTTTCTGGTAAAAAACCTGGTAGCTAAAATATTATTGTTATTGTAAAAATAAAATTATTTAATTCAAAAGCAAAAATATATTTTACAAAAATTGCAAAGGTCTACCTGAAATAATGATTTTAAGAATTGCTTAGAACCTTGAATATCTTTATGTGAAATAAAACCAAAGCCTCCTAACATTCCATCTACTGTTGCTGGTATTTTTTCCCAATATTTCGCTGCATCTTCATAAAATTCTTTTTGCTCTAGAATCAATTGTGTATCACAGACTTGCTTTTCCATCGTTTAAGCCTCATAAACATTTATATTAATTTTTACAAATTCACAAAGATTCGTCTGTTTACGTATCCTCTTTAAAAGATTCAGTCACAGAACTTTAAAAATATGATTCTTTTTTAACTAATCAGACAATTACTCCAGAGCTGATTTGCCGTCAACTTTGGTGTGAAATTGTGATTAATACATTCTTCATTTCACCTGCTAACTAAGCATAACCTCGACAGTCGACAACGAAACCGGTGCTGCACGCCGCGATGATGTGATACTTATGATCTGCACTGTATATGATCATATCCTTCTCCGCGTAAATCGTGATCACTGATCCCGGATCCGTCCCTTGGTCTTATGGTCCATTACAAGCGATCCCCATTTCTTATACAAAAACTTGTTCCTCATTTCACTTATTTATACATATATACTTGAATTATCTAAAAACAACACCTGATCACACTCAATATCTTTCTTCGTCAAGGCAGCTGTTTATTTGTTTTATATTAATATTACTTTTTAGTAAAAGGTATAAGATGCCTGGACCAGATTTGCCGGAAATACCGGCAGCTTTAAAAAGTATTCAGCCTTATATAAAAGTTGCAAGTGAACATGATCAGCGAGATCCTGTTGTCAGTTATTGGTGTAAGTATTAAATTCAATAAATACAGCCTATATCACTCACATTATTTAAATTTTAAAACCTCATTAAATAAATAAATATTAAAAATAAGCTAATTTAATAATATTTCATTGTATGCGATTAAGTTCAATACTTATTAAATTTGTTTAGGTCGCTTGTACGCTTTGCAGACTGGTCTTAAGTTTTCAACAAAGGCTACTGAAGAAACAAATTATCTTTTAATATTAATGGAATGGCTAGAATCTACAAAAAAAGCACATCTGGATAATGAAGCTATCACTAATGATGTTGCAGCCCAAGCCCATTTAGAAAATTGGGCTTTAAAATTATTTCTTTATGCGGATAAAAATGATCGAGCTTCTAACTTTGGAAAAAATGTCATTCAGAGTTTTTATACTGCAGGTCTCTTATACGATGTTCTAACAACTTTTGGAGAATTAAGTGAAGAGGCTGCACAAAATAGAAAATATGCAAAGTGGAAAGCTGCTTACATTCATAATTGCTTAAAAAATGGGCAAACACCAGAACCAGGACCTGCTAAAGATGATGATGATAATTCAAATGAAAATGTTGGCAGTGATATAGGTAACGTTCAAATTATAAAATTTTACCTACATACACATCGGAACAAAGTGCCGCTGTTCAAGGTCAAAATCTAATAAGTTACAGTGCGTTATAAAAGAATTGAATAATATAAAACGACAATTGTAAAAATCATGTATGTAATCAAAAAAACACCTTATCTTTTAATAATTTCTACATAAAACAGACCTTACCAATTTTTATGGAAAATTGGTTTTGGTGAAAATGACTGAAAATGTATATCTTGAGCTAAAGTTGTAATGAGTACAATATCTGAAATTAGTCAAATACAAGGAGTTAATCTTATTTCTTATACACAGTGTTTAAAAAACTAACATTTTCTGAAATTTTCAAGCCTCCGGCTTAGAAATTTAGAATGATAGTATTTCAAGATACTGTAGGTTGAAACTTTTAAAAGGGGAGTTATTATGTATTCATAAAATCATTAATTTTTGGTCAAGATTTCATGAACTATATAACTTCTCATATTCTATTTCATTAAAAATGTAATTTGCTAGATTCTTATATTGAACAGTAAAATGTAACATCACACTGTCAATGCTTCACTGTTATAACTCAAAAATATGTTTAAATATTTTCATGAAACTATCTTAATATAATAAAAAAGAGTAAATTTATTTTTAGATGACTAATCAAATACACTTACATATGTAAGTTTCAAAACTTGTCTAATATTGATGCCCTTTTATTGTATTTAAAAATTCAAATAATATTAAACTACATAAAGTAGAAAAATAAAAAATTTGAGTTGTTACAGTTTATTTTAACAGTGCATAAAGTAATATACTAAGGAAATATAAATTCATGTTTATTATTTAAACAGCTGAAAATGAGGATAATGAGGATGATGATATTGAGAATAACGAGAATAATGAGAATAATGAGAATAAAGAGAATAAAGAGAATAGTGAGAATAATCAGAATAATGAGAAAAATGAGAATAGTGAGAATAATGAGAATAATGAAAATAATGAGAATAATGAGAATAATGAAAATAGTGAAAATAATGAGAATAATGAAAATCGTGAAAATAATGAGGAATCTGGTAATTTTAAGTAGCTTAAAATTTCAGGCCTAATAGCATTGCACAGAGCTTTTTTATTTTTGTGCTTTTTTTAAATTCATGATTATTATCTAAACAGCTGAAAATAAGGATAACGAGAATGGTAATAATGAGAATATAAGTGAGAATAATGAAATATCTGGCAATTTTAAATAAATTGTTTAAAACTTCAGGCCTAATAGCATTGCACAGAGCTTTTTATATTTTTATGCAGCATACACTTTCACTGAAAATATCTGTCATATTTCTTGAAAAGTTTTAAATTTCTATATTTTTTTAATTATTACTTCAGATCAAGGTGTACAGCCTTCACAGCCTATGATGCCTATGATGCCTACAATATCAACACAGCCAACTCCACCTACAAATATGGGTGCTTTTGATTTCCCTTCAGTACCAGGTATAAGAAACATAATGTTATTTAAGTTAACTATTATCAAAAACTATTTACTCCAAATTAATATCATAATGCATCATCTATCATAATAAATTTCATTCATTTTTATCTCCATAAAATGTTCTTTATATCAAAATTAAATCAGCAAATAAATATTATGTGTCGTTGTATAAAATTGTGTATAACAGATACACCATTAATTCTTTAATAAAATATTCACAATTATACTATTAATATTTAAACAGATGAAAATGAAGATAATGAGGATGATGAAAGTAAGGGAGAAATTGGTAATTTTTGAAAAATGTTTAAAATTACAGGCATGAAACACGTGCACTTAGTTTTTTTATTTTTTATGAAATATCACATTGAGCTTATACTATTAATTTAAACGGAAATAATAAAATAATAAAATATTAATAATCTATTTTTTTTAAATTAGATCCACATCCGTATAATCCCGCACCTACACCAACTAATCCAGGAACTAGTAACAAGTCATCTTATGAAGATAGAACTTCAGTTTTGACATCAGAAGGTGTGCATGTTTTTAAAAATATTAATTATTCATCTCGTTAACAGATTTTATCGCTAATATTAAAAAATATTTTTATAGGTGGTGCAGAAATAACTGTTGAGCAATCAGCAAAAGCTCAAAAGTACATCAAGTGGGCTGGTAGTGCTTTGAATTATGACGATGTGCCTACTGCAATTACAAATTTAAGAAAAGCCTTACATCTTCTGTCAACTGGAGAAGATCCTGTTTGAAATTTGTTATTGATAATTATAATATATTTATATCAACAACTGCTTACATAAATTCACAAGAACAAATCTTTAAAAAGTCAATGTATGCTTAATCTGCTTTTAGGGTCTTTTATTTTATGACTGAGTCATGAAACTGATATTGTTTAAGAAGCGTAAAAAAAATGCTCTAATTAAAACATGCTTTATAATATATTTGTACATAATAGATATGTCTGTATATTTAGACTTAAGTATAAACAAAAACAAAAATAAACGATTTTGCACAGTTAATTACATTAGGTTGTTTTAAGTAGAATGAAAAAGAATAATCCAGTTATAGACCTTTAGGACTTATTTTTTTATTGAACACAATGTACAATTTTAAATTGTTTGTAGACAAAATTTATTTTTATATACGAATTATTGAAATAAGTGTGAAAAACCAAGCTTATTTGCTCCAAATCTTATTGCTTGCTATATCCGTATCGAAATAATTCATTAACTAAGTTTTCTGATTTTTTATTACATGCAACAACAAGATAATCAAGCTCTTGATGTGTACACATTTTTTTTCCTAATTTCACTTAAAATGTATACATAATATGCACCAGTGCTATTCGACAGATTTGTTTTCACAAAATGAAATCGTTAAAACAATTTCGTTATAAATAAATTATTTCGAGGTAAATTCGTTACGAAGGTCTAGAGAGAATCATACTTGATTAAAATACTTCTACTTGTCAACTTCAATTGTGCTTACCTACTTGACGCGAGTGTGCATTTTCCCCATTTGGTTTATGTATACAAATATGCTTGTTAATATGTACGTCTCCATGTTTGTTTATGTGTAAAAATCGTAATAGCACCTAGTTGGATATGATGTTGAAAAGAACATATTTATTTCGGCTGTACTTATTACCTTAAGCCAGTGGGGAACATTATTTCAGTTTTGTTCGGCGAACTTTCCAAGATCATGAAAAAAACGAATTTCATAAAAAATACACACCATAAAACCAATCGAACGCACGGATAAACAAAATCAAATTGAAAAATCAAATTGAAAAATCGCTCTTACACACTATCTAAAGACACACGTTTAAGATTGCGACGTTCTTCACATTATTACGATTCGGCAATCGCATTTTTTCTTTTGTTTTACGTTTTGTTTTACGTTTAAATTCACAGTGCATTCGTAAAAGTAAGTTCGATATACAAATGTTTTTAAAGCCACAACATATAAACGTCTTTGACTAGACTGATTTTCGGTTTAAGTCATTTTGGCAATGAGTTTATTCTCTTCTATAAAAAGCCTATAGTTAACTCCGTTCATTGGTCACTTAGAGGTACAAAAGCCGTTTTACGACGTTCTTGCGAATGTAAAATAATGGCAAGGTGTGCAGTTTGTTTCTTCCATAGGTAATGTCTAACTAAGTGACTAGATTTATTTGTTTTAATTTCTTTTAATCCTTTTCATTTGTCAACGGACTGTCATTTCAGGTGTTTCGTTATTCGCGCACTTAAAAATCGTAAAAAGTGCTCGTTTTATGTAACTTACTCATTAAATTGGTTTAAGAGCATTATGTTTTTTTTTTAATTTTTAATATAATTAGCAACAGTTTCAGTCTTGCTTCTTCGTTTTATCATCTACTCCGTTGGCCGTTGCAGCTAGATTAGTTTTTCGTCGCAGCTGCCAGTCTATTACCAAACGACCTGTCAGCATGAAGAAAAATACCTGCAAATATGATTAAAAATGTTTATAAAAATAAGAAATACAATGCGCTTTTGCACAAAGAGGGTAAGTATAATAGCTTTTATAAAAATAAATATTTTAGCTCATAGGTACAGCCAACTTGAAAATTTTTACTTTTTTTTAACTCTTTTTAAATTTTTATGTCGAATCAAAAGTTTAACTTTCCAAAAAAGTTAGTTATAAATAAAAAATTAGTTACTTCTAACGGCATAAAAAATTTATTTTTAATCTAAAAATTTACATTTATTAGTTATTTGATTATATTATCATGAATCACTTTATAATGAAAAAAAAAAATTTAATTCTTACCAGTGCAGGTGCAATCCTCTCAAATTTATCATTAACCATATAATGAGAATAAACCGCCATTAACATAAGTAATAGAAGAACGCCGTTGCAAGCATTTTTAACTTTATCTGAAAAAAAAATACAAATAACTTGATAATTGGAATAATTTTTTAAATAGAATATTTATAGAAATAAAGTTTATATTAAAAAATATAAAATGCGGCGCATTGATTTAACCGAGATATCACGAATGATTTTAAATAGCTATTTTAGATACACATGCATGTAGGTAATACCAAGCTATGGAATACGCTAAGTAGAAAGCTGCAGTGTTTGATTAGACGCGTGTCAGTTAAAGAGTACAAAGATTTATAAGAGTTCCTATTTGTTCTATAGACTTGTAGTAACTTTCCTGATTGGTTCTGATAACTTTTATATTATTTAGCTTCTTATTGAATCCCGAGAAAAAAAACTAACTTTGACTACTTACAATTATTCGAACCATTTATGTAACTTTGTTTATAGAAAAATATTTTCTATTTCACTTATTCAATGGCAAATTGATGTTAATAACAGTGAAATAACTTAAAGTCATTGTTTTTAAATATATATATATATATGTATATGCGCTCCCGCGCTGGCAAAGAAAGATACACCGAAATTACAAAATGTGAGACTCATTTGCCAAAGTTAAATAACTTTGGTGCACGCGCAAGTGCACTAAAACATTATACTTTTCTAAATCTTTGTTTATTGTTTAAACATTTTTAAAAAAAATCAGAAAATGCATTATTTTTCCTTGATTGCATCGCAAAAAAACGAGTGCAGCATGTGTAATTTTATCCCCGTAGAATGTCGGAACAGCTATAAAGCTTAACCCCAAATTTCAAGCTTATATCAATTTAAATCTAATGCATTTCCAACGCTCTAAATTCAAAGAGCCGAAACATTGAACGTGTAAATCTCAATGAATCATCGCTCATAATTCAAGCAACTATTCCCTTGAAATAACAAGCAGCTTTTCAAATCCCCTTTTACATATAGGCGGGCGCACTCGAAAGAGCGGCTCGACAAGTAAATCAGTCCCTTCCAACTCCCAAAAGCGTTAATAACCGTCGCTTCTCTCGTATACATCGTCGTGTGCCTGAACCGACGCGTCGTTCAGAAAATACAACATCGTCTACGACGCGGCCTTACGGTCCATCACTCGCACACACACTACGACGCCGCACACACGTGTATATATATATATATATATATATGAACGTGCGAAAACGTACGACTAGGTATGAGGGCCATGGCCAGTCCGCAGACGATCTCCAACGAGCCGACGACTCGTCTGTACCACTTGCTCGGCACCTTGAAGTCCAGCGTGCTCGCCAACGGGAACACCTTCGCGTACTTGACGTACTCCTTTCTCTGTGAAAAACAATGCAAGATAATACAATAGGATACGGTGGAGACGCATGAATTATTATCATCTCGTATATAGGTGCGGAAAGGCCAGGGCAGAGAGAGAGAGAGAAAGAGAGAGAGAGAGAGAGAGAGCGGTTTATTCGGTGCGTGCGCGCGAGCGATGCGGACAAGAGTATTTGGAGGAGGGCCAAGTTATTGGCCGTAGGACGCGCGCAGTCAGCCGCGAGCTTAGCAATGACAGGCAGAAATAGCTTCTATGTAGGCATCGCACACACGCGTGATGCTCAAGCGCGTCGAAAGAGCGACAATTTTCCTTGCACGGTGTGTGTGTATTGTCAAGTGAGAGCTGTGGAGAGGGAGAGGAGGGACGCAAGGAAAAGAAGCCGCGGGGGGATGGACTGCGAGGTGGAAGCGCGCGCTTTGCGGGGTCGTTGAATCGCGCCATTCTCATTGGATCTTAATGTGTGCAATTTTCACATGCGTATATAAGGAAAGATTAAAGTCGTGTATACAACGTATAGGTGGATGAAGTTTGATTGAGCACCGCGAAGCTTCTAGTGGAGTGTATAATCCATGTACTCGATCGATTATTTTTCTTCTCCGATAGATCCGCGAGAGTTATTTTCACTTGAGATTTTACGTATTATTGTAATGCCATTATGTTCGAATTCATAATTCAGCTTCCAATTCGGATCACTTGAATTCCGCATAATACTACTTTGAAATGCAGATCCAATTCATATAGGAAGTGAACACTCGAGGAGGCTGCGATATCTTTTGAATTAAAAATTTTTATATAAATATCTCGGTAACTATCTATGGAAATAGCTTCATTATCTTAGAGGAAAAATTACAGTTTTTAATTAAAGTACTCTTTGAATAAATGAATAAAATATATTATTTATAATTTTTATCATAAAAGAATCTTAAACTTTATTCCCTTAAATAATATTATTATGTTTACAATTGCAGATAATGAATGAATCATAATTGATTGATATGATCTAATTTTAATTTAATACTAATTAACCAATAAAATAATCTGATATTTGATAAAATGTAAATAAAGAATAAATTTTAAAATTAAAACTAAATAAAAACAAGTAGCGTAGTTATGGGGTGTAATTCGTATTTTTATAAGTTTATATTCTAGACCGGTTAACTCAACTATATATTATGAAAAACTAGACACTTCATAAAAATAACATTTTGAAAACTATTGTAGAATAAAATAATATCACAATGACAATGTCAAACCCACACTTTAATTTAACAAAGGAGTGCAATAAATTTAAGCGCATATATTTATACAATTTTCTATTGGACTCCACCTAAAATAAATAGTCGCTCCAATTAAATTAAATGATTAAATTTACAGTCGTGCCTCAAAGTGTCTGCAAAATCTAGTTCCATAGCTAAATATATATCGAGCATGTTTAATCTTCCTACTTCTCACCTCTTATCAAAATAGCTTTATGCGCAAATTCTCAGCGATCATTCAAAAGTCAGTTGGTCTCGTCGCTCAACTTTTCGCGCCTAAGTATATATGCATTCAACGAGCCGTACAAAAGAGCTCGAAAATCCCTTTTCTTGGCAAAATCACGCGCGAGACATGCCACTATACAGAAGCTCCTAAGCAAATTAAGTCGCGCGCGCAAATCGCTTTTTCTCTTTCAGACATCGTCGCTCGGGGCTAAAGGCAAAAAGTCTCTTTGAAAGAAAAATTTTTCTCAAGAGCCTTTACAAACATAGCCCATTCTCCGCTGCTGCGGAAAGGAGAAAAAAATGCTCTCGCAAGAACGACGAGCTTACGATAATTAGGCCCACCTTGTCGGTTCGAGCTTATTCCGAAATTTCCGAGGCAAAACAGAACCCGACAAAGCCAAGGCAATATATATCAAGCATCCAAAAACAACGGAGCACGACGCGTGTGTATATATACATATAGACTGCGACGGAGCCACATGTGTGAAAAGCCGACGACGACTAAAGAGCTTATAAAGCGCGCGAGCGGTTGTTTCGCGTCGAAAGCTCAATCGACTGGAAAAACGGTAAACACCTTCTTATTCTCTTTGTTCGTTATTTTGAAATTATATTTTAACGGTAAATACGACAAAGCGAAGGAAAAAGGGAGGCGGGAAAATTGGGAAAATTGAACAAATAGGATGAAGTTAAAAGCAGAACTGTAAAAGAAGGAAGGCGCGTTAGAATTCATATAGCTGGGTCAATTTGCAGTTCGGTATAAAATTTCATAATTCATAACAGAAATGTGACGAATACAAAGGCTTACTTTTTAAATAAAGTTAATAAGCACAAATCTCTGATTAAAAATATTTTCTGTTCTTTGTTTTGCTCTTGATACTCAATAAATTATTGTTCATTTTTTCCATGGCACGCAAAGAGTTGCTTTTCATTAGTTGCACTAAATATGCGACTAAACATTTGTACTTTGCAATTAAATTTAATAATGTTGATTTTACGAGTTATATAGTAAAATTCTTGCGTTTTAAAGAGTATCAAATTTCATTCTGCATGATTCATTTAAGAAAGCTTAGAATGATTCGATGCAAAAAGTTCACGCTGCACTACGATTACGAAAGGAAATAGTAAATAATAAATACGTAAAATTTAGAGTTTAAACGATTTGAAGTTGCGATCGGTTCAACGAACATTCATCCGACTCACGACAATTTTTTTCGTAAATTCATATCTATTCTTTGTTAATGAATTGAAAAGTATAATACGAATCATCCAATAAAATCATCGGAGAGGTCGTTGTCGGTGTCTCAGCGAATGATTAAACAAGGCTCCAGGCATTAAGAGATCATCGCTCGTGTTTTAAATCCGTCCACCTCGTACACATATAACATCGCTCCCCGACGTCGGCTTCCCACGCTGTCAGCGCTGTGTGCCGCGCGAGTATATACTCGCTCTCTCTCTCTCTCTCTTTCTCTCCCGCCGTTACGTAATTAAAAGAGCCGGTGGCGCGGAGCAGCGCTCATGCACTTGGCTATCGTATCCTATATACACGCACCGAAAGCTCGTGTGCAGTTGACAGAGAGAAATTTTCACGGGCGCGCGCATAAATAGGCCCGATTATCCGACGTTCTCACTTCTGTGGGATATATATATATATATATATATGTATATATAATGTATACGCGAGGAGCGACAATTTCCCCTTTTGAAAGCTCTCGCCACGCTAAGGGTTTACACGTTGCGCGCGCGTGTGATCCCGTGCGGAAATTATATAAGCCGGCCCCTTTCTTGCCTCGGGGCTCTTGTCTCTCTCTCTATCTCTCTCTCTCTCTCTCTCTCTTTCTCTCTCTCTCTCTCTCACTCTCCCTCGCGACGCGCGCGAGACAGACAATTATATCGAGCAGCTATCGATTAAGGCGACGTAAATTTAAAGGTGTCCACTCGTGCGATGCATTTTGCACGCGTGCACTCGACGCATATATAGGTATATAGTGGTTTTCGCATTAGATCGCATATATTTTGGTCTGTAGAGTGATTTTCAACTTTTACGAGCGTTCTTTTACCGAGCATGTGGGTGGATGTTTCCTATGATTTTCGGTGCAAATTTTCAAAGAATGCTTGCGTATACGAAAAGTTTTGAAAAAATGCTTTAAACTATTTTATCCGCTGTTTTGGCACGAACATTGTTTAAAAAAGATATATTATTTCCGACTTCTGACTAAGGAAGTTTTTTCGTTAACATCGCGTTTATTTCCGTCCTAAAAGATTCTTTGCTACAATTTTCGAATAACTTTCGAATAACTCGGAAATTTCAGCAGTCGACATTTGCATATATTACAATCGGAGCTTTACCCAATTTCTAGAATCAAATTTCGAAAACAAGTATTGTTTGCAATCAAATAGTTTATAAATAACAATTGTGTAAGTGTATGTTTGACTTGATTCGTTACCAAATTCTTTATTTGTAATATTTGGCTTCTATCGCATCGGAGTAAATCAAAAACAAGCGCGACAATGTTGAAACGCCAAAAGGGCAGCGGTCGTGCTATAAGACAGTTCGCAAATATAAATTTCCAACTCACTAGGTCCTTGTGGAGGTCCTTGCTTATGTGGGAGGTTAACTTCATGGTGCCGACAAAGACGAAGAATATTCCCAGAAGGACGGAGAGGGACTTGAGCACTATCGAGCCCATCTTCGCTAATCCTTCAGTGGTTTGCTGTCCTTTCGCAATAAGAGAAAAAAAAAACAATCGTGCGTCAACACACGCGACGCGGGACGGAAGATTTAGAAACAAAATAAAACGATAAATTAAATGAGCGGCTGTGTAACAGCGTCCTCTCGAAACTTTTCTTCTGCTCGTCAACGAAAATAAAAAAAGAAACCAATAGAGTCGCACACGCACTATCGGCCTTCGCACAGCTACAAAATTAAGCACTAGCTGATCATCGTCCTCGTTTCCTCTTCTCTCTTCTTTTTTGTTTCCGCCTCTTTTTACGAGACCACTCGAGGACACCACAACGACGACGACGACGAGGACGCACCACCGTAGTACTTGACGCGCATCTTCACGCGGTTTTTCGCTCTCCCTCGGGAGCACGCATCTATACTCAATCCACCTATTTGATCACCACCCAACTCTTGTCGAAACAAAAATGATAAATCGTGGATCTCTGCACGAGGACACCAGGAAAAAGCGAATTTTTCACCGTTAATTCTGTTAACTGTTTTTTCTCTCCAATTTGGCTGCTAAACGGCACAGCAGCAGTCGCCGCCACCGTGCGAATGTGCGCTAGGGGATGTACAGCGGTACTGCCGCGAGAGAGACGCGAGAGAAGGGAGCGACTGAGCGAGAAGGGGAGAAAGAGATAGAGCGAGCGAGAGAAGGACGACAAGAGCGTCCCCGAAGTCCCAGACTATCCGCTCGCTCGCCCCGTTTTTAGATCGCTCTCTCGGCTTAGCTTAGCGCAGCTATCTCAAGAGCTACTTCGTCTCCTGTACACATATATATGTATATATAGAAGCAACTGTCTATCTCGCTCTTCTGCCACTCGTATATATAAGTATATTACAAGAGAGTTGTGATTCTTCGCGAGGCTAACAGTGCCCCTCCGCCTCTGCCCGACATATTCCCTCTCTCTGTCTATCTTTCCCCCTTCGCAAGTTTTTACCCCCCTCTCGCCCTTGCGCGGAAAATCGTTACTACACACGGCCGCGCGCCGCTGTTCGACGACTACAAGACAGCTAGCTGTTCACTCGATTGTATGCTCTCCTCTCTCTCTCTCTCTCT
>UELV01135421.1:0-11438 GCA_900490015.1 Megastigmus stigmatizans | reverse complement strand
GCGTCTTACCCACTAAGCTAAGGACGGTTCCCTGTTTCACATGTTATTTATATATAGTCTGTATGTACACAAGCGTTCATCGCCGAGCAAAATAATATAATTGATACACTGTTACGACAAGCACGCGGAATCTCGTAAATGGGAAAGTTTATGCTATGGCCACAAAGAAAATATTTCAAGTCATAGAATGGCGATATTCCTGTCAAATTAAAATTTTCGATTGTTGGTTCAACATGTAATCATATGTAAATTAAATAAAAAATATTTTTATTTCGACATGTACAATTTAGTTTACTTAAAAAAAAAACGAGAGTTGTCTGAACATAGTCGCAGTTATTTCAAAGGCCACACTGTTGAATTGAACGCAAATCGAGTTTGATGCATTTTAACCACGAACTCGTTGTAAAATCAACTATTCATACATTGACTTGACTATACGTTGTTGAATCAACTAACAAAAAGTTGACTTGACTATAATTTTGTTAAAATAATGGCATGTTTGTTAAGTTAACAATGCTATTGTTGATACAATTGAATTTTTTTCTCTGTGTGGTTATCGTTGATATTTATTTGATCTTAAATTTGTTTTAAATGTAATACAACAGCTATTAAATGATTTATTTTTTTTATCAATCAATCACTTTTTATAATGTTCGAATAAAAATTAGGACACGTTTAAGTTATGCACAAGTAATTTTAGAAAATTTCTAATCTAATTAAGTAGTTTATTCAAGCTTTCCCTTTTAAGGGGAGGTCGGAGCCAGAATCTCGCACATAAGTCGCAAATTTACACAAATAAAATAATGACCACGCCGAAACATCATTGAGCGCCTAGACATCGCCAATATGAATATGAATATGCATTTCCGACGTAGAAGTGCATAATCTTGAAGTTTATTAAAATTTATTAGATTATTTAATTTATTGTGCTATTATTTAATAACTATAATTAATAAATGAATATGACTTCGTTTGTACTCATACTTTTATAATACAATTTATCACACAAATATTGTATGATAATTGTAACTTTCAATAAATTATTTATGGATATTCATAAACATTGAATTTTCATGACTAAACCAAAAATGAAGCC
Organism: Megastigmus stigmatizans; assembly: GCA_900490015.1. Taxonomy (NCBI): domain Eukaryota; kingdom Metazoa; phylum Arthropoda; class Insecta; order Hymenoptera; family Megastigmidae; genus Megastigmus; species Megastigmus stigmatizans. The sequence goes on along the minus strand of UELV01135421.1, from coordinate 10,342 downwards.
TTAAAATACCGCTACAAGATAAAAAACTATTTCATTTTAAATGAAAAAATGTAAAAAATTTCTGATATTCAAAGCACCACCCATATAAACACCTCGATTTATCTTGCCGCATCTCATAAAAAAAAATCTCCATCAATCTCCGTTTCGACACACGCACTCGAAACGAACCAAACCTATCCCAACTGAAACTAAAAAAAAAAGAAGAGTAAAGCAAAAGAATGTTTAGCCATTAATGTCCAGGATATGTCCAGAGAGTGAGAGAGAGAAAGAGAGAGAGGGGTCGGAGCAGCAAACAAGCGAGAGGATTTCAATCGACTCGCGTACCACTAGGAGTCAAATCCATTAACGTGCCGCGTCCGCGATACGGGCGCGCGTAGAGTTTCATTTCTGTTTGCATAGGCATTATGTCACCCGAGCTCCTCCTCGACTATGGATGGGGGTAGGAGGGATGATGCGCGCTGATGACGGTCCACGAGGTTTATAGTATCGGCCGCGTAGCCCTTTGCGACTTCGCCGCACACGCACTTGAGTCACTGATATTGGGTTACTCGAGCTTTTGTGCGGTAAACGCGCTTAATCGATAATGTTTAAAAATTCATGTGAGATGACAGAAGAAGATATGGTTTTCGGGAGGTGCATTCGGTACCGATCTTACACCTTTTCATTCGATTCATTGATGCGTATCCTATTTGTTTCCTTACTTTTAAATAAGTTCTGCAGGCTTATAATGAAAGAACTTGGCTATATACGTACTTAAATTCTAAATTGAACATATACGTAATAAAGTTTCGTTTATAAAACTGGTAAAATATGGTGGCGTGCAGGTTGCATTGAAAAGACAGCAAGCTGCCGAGGATGCGATTGCCCTGAGCATGGCAAAGGTGACAACGGGTCAGAAATTAAATCGGCTGCCACCCGGAAAAATTTTTGGAATGACAGTCACCGAACCGGACACGAATCTCAAAACAAAAGTCGATCCAGAAGCTTCCACTTGCGCCAAAACGATATTCAACGACGTCAAGACGAACTCGCTAAAAGAGCCGAACAATACCGCAAAGAATATTTCAGTCTCGTCGAAGCTCACGACGAAAAGCTCAAAGGTGAAGATCAATTCTTAAATTTTATCACAGAGAAATTGACTCGCAAAAATAATTGTATACCGATCTTTGCAGTCGTCGCAGCTGGACGATAATACAGAAAAGTCGGAGCAGCGCGTAAGATCGCCGAGGCTCGACTCGTGCAGCGAGTCCAAATTACCGGCCCAGATCTCGCAAGCGTCGATCGACACGTTGGCGCGACTCTTTCCCGGGACGAAGCTGTCGGTGCTGCAGCTGGTATTACAGCGCTGCGGTCAGGATCTGCTCAAGGCGATCGAGTACTTCGCCAACGGGACGGAACGAGTCTCGGCTTTTCGTCCACCTGCGATCGCCCATACGCAGCAGACGAATGCTGGAGCTACGCTCGCTAATTCTGGCAGACAGATCGCTGGTGACGTGTCTACGGTGCAGATACCTTTGGAGAGGCCACCCGATGGATATACTCTGCCGTCGTTGTATTCAGCGAATCTTCATGCCGAAGGATTGGTAAGCATGATGTTTAGATCGATATAGAGAACTTGGGTTGATTCTTATGAATCTTTTGAATTTAAAAAAAAAAAAGAATTAAGATGAATGCCGATATAGCGAATTTCCTGCTCACTTAGGACCCATTTCTGCTCACTTATAGATTTTGTATTTATTTGATGACCTTATACAAGTAATACCGTTTAATAGTTTAGAAATTAATTTGATATTTGCAATGAAATAGGGACGTGAGTAGAGATTGAGACATTCAGCTTAGTTATGCATAGTTTTCAAAGTTGTAGGGTGTTAAAAATATTTTGGACAACTTGATTTGATTAATTCCATAATAATTTGCTGTTAACGACTTAAGAAATTAAAAATGTTTATCTAATTGAGAGTTGCCTGATACAATTAAGGTTTATACCCCTTTTCGCGGTACCGAACTTATTGTATCATAGTTTTTAAAAAGAATAAAAGAGAATGTTTCAAAATAAGTAGGGAATGGAAAATTGCTTTCAGCAGGGCTGCTGCTTCGTGAACGTCGTCTCGGACACGGTACCGCGTAGTCTCGAGGTCTGCACCGCCGGTTTCCCGCTGAGCAAGCAGTCAACGTACGACCGAAATTTCCTCGATGCAGCGGGATTGCAGCAGCCCCAGCCCCAGATACCTCAGAGGCCTGTCTTTCATTTGCCCTCCTTCATTCCGAGGATTCCTTGCGTACAACCAAACTGTCTGCTTTGCTATAAGTTTACCTAAACTTTACACACGCATTTTTGTTCGAACATATATCTTGACTTGCTGATTTTGTTGTTTCGGCAAGGACAGATAATGTTTCGTCTGCAAATGTGTTTGAAATTGTTTATAGTTAATCACCCGATGCCAAAGTTATTATTTTTTTTTTTGTAAAAATAGATATACTTTAATGAGATTTGTTAAAAAATGTAGAAAAATGATCTATTTTTCAGTATAGTCAAGAGATACATCAAGACCTTTGCTTGTAATTGTCTATGGATTAGTCTCTTGCAACAAGTTCATGGAGGCATATTATTTTATTGTAAATTACTAAAAATTTGTAAATTATGAAAAAATGTTTGAAAATAATGTTGAATTACATTGTAAAGGAATCGCCATAAAGGAAGGATAGGTCGATTCAGATAAAAATCAATAAATTATAGTTATCTCTTCAAAATCTTTTATTTGAGAAAATGTTGTTTCCAAGAAAATGTTTGTCTCGCATGCTTTGTAATCGGTTCTATGCGATAATTCTATACTAATGACAATAATAATTGCTTCTCGTGTACATACCCTATCACACCTGAACACTTTATAAACACTTTATACACAATCACAATCCATCTTTTCAGGAAGATTTAGCGGATTTAACAATTTTCTGCATTAATACTTTGATATATCTTATATCAATCGATTTTATTAAAAAGGACCTATCACAAATTTTAACAAACCTTTTTTCTTTAATAATCCATTATAGAAACGTTGATGCTATTGCTCAACTCGCATTATCTTTGTTAAATCGTGACGTATAATTCTAGAAAATATCTGACCTGTTAATCGCAAGTATTTTAAATCGTTACTGACTACGTGATCGGCGTATAATATCTACCATTCGTAAATGACTAAAAAAAATGAGATAGAATCGGAAACAAAGCAGATGATGAGAAATACGAAATGCAAAGATGAACAGAAGGACGACTCGCGAACGGGAAGTGCGAGAAAGCGCGACGATGCATATAATATATCGTACGAGAGGAAGAAAAAAAAAAGAAGAAAAGACGAAAGGAAGACCTCGAAGATCGCAATTGAATGTGTAAACATTGGCTGCACCACACGCCCATCGTGTATATATATATACGTGTATATCATGATAAAGGAAAGAAAAAGGAGAGAATTGGGGGGAAGAGCTGCTAAGGAGTGGGTAAAAGCAATCGAGTTAGGAATATTCGATCGAATGTATAAACAAGCCGGGGTCAGCCGCGGGGGTTTACTTTTACGATTTGCTCATCTCGCGCGCGGTACGCAAGCCCGGAGAGAAATCGAGCAGATAGACAGCGAGACATACTGCGCTTTGCCGCCTTGACTTTCGTGGAGTGTGTGTGTGCCGTGACTCGAATTACATCGAGCACATCGGACCTTTAACTTTTTGCACCGACGGAAACTAAACTAAACACCCGTACACGCGTCTATATGTGCAGTGTGAGAGCTGAATTGAATTAGAGGAATTTGATTAAAGGATGTAAGTACATATATAGTCATTGTTGAACTGAAAACAATCGATTTTTTCCTATTCGCTATTATTCGGTGGAAATCGTCCGGCCGCGGCTACTCGCTGTAGTTTTCTACGGCGCTATGCAAAAAGGGCTTTGCATGTGTTCTCGCGAATATCAATGGAAACGCCGATTCTGTAGTACTTTCGAGCGCATCTACCGACTTATACGTGTAGATTGAGATTACTTGATTTTTCTTTACTTAATATACACATGCAAGCACAGTCACATTAATTTTTATATCCAAGTTCGAGTTTCATGCCTTATTCAAACTAGTAATTTATAATGAATTTATTATTGTACAATTCAGTGTCTTACGTTACTTATGGATTGATTTTCACTTTGAGTAATTCGACAAAAAAATATTTTGTCCATTTTTGTAAAATCTTCGTAATATATTTGTAATTTTCGTATTTATCCTATAAATGTGGAATAATTTTAATACAGATACAAGCGGTTTGGGAAAAACGAGATATGCAATCGATTGTGTATCTTGTTCGTATATCAGTAATTTAATATCAACAGGTAGCTTCTTAATATCAGTTCTTCAATTTCCATAAGAGACATTCATAAATAATTCATTTTCATCTATAATCTAACTATTATTGCATTATTTAAAAAAAATCTTTAAAATTTAGTTTCTTTTAAATGTCATACTGTGATCGATCTTTCATTTACAGCATTCGTAAATTTTCTGTTATAGTGCATAAAAAAGCTTCAGTTATATGTTACCGAAGTTTCGATAATTTTCTTTTACAGCGATAAGTTGTCGATGCTAAATATCAAATCTCGAGCTGACAGAGTTAATTAAAATGTGGTATGGATATTATAAAAAATATTAGACCATTTGTTCAAATAAGTATTTTTTAATGTTTATATACATAATTTTTTTTATTGAACTTTAAATTGATACTTCTTTTAAAGCGTTTTTTTCATGACTTTAATCGTGTAACTGGTAAGCTTGTCAGTGTATTTGCATTTGATAAACTTGAAATTTTGTGGAGTAGAGCTGATGGGAAGATAAATGGATTCGTACCAATATATATCTTACTCTGTGTAAAATTGTTCTTAAAAAAGAAACACTAAATAAAAATATCGTATTTCACGAATTAAATACGACGAATAAAAATAAAAATTTTAGAACATTTACTTCCAAACAGAAGAGATTCTAATGTGCTCCTCAAACTTTCAAGTCTATTGATGAAAATATATTGGAAAACTTAATAGTAAAGTGTTCTAAATGATTACAAGAAGAGTGCGAGAGGATATTAAGATAACAAATATTGATAATTCTGTAATGGCTTATTTTATACGTTAATAAAAAACACGTTGAACGTGATTTTTGGGTAAAAAATATTTCAAATTTCGAACATGTCATTTCAATTTAAATAAAACTTTTAAACATTAATTATTATTTTAATATTACTCAATAGACACTTAAGAGCCAATAGTGGGGTTATAATTAAAAAGATAAATCCATGTGCGAATGTTTAGTTTTACTTTTTAGCTTCTCTTAAAGGCAAATTATTGATGGATTTATTAATTTTTTTTTAATGATAACCAATGGCGTTAATCTGTAAAGGTGCGTCGATTCAGGAATATTAAAATTACACTATTGATTACACGAGCAATAACTTCTTATCAAATTAATTACTATTTTTTACAGGTTTAAGGCGAAGTGGCATCGCAGTGCGTTGGCGGTACATCCACTTTCTTCCTATCGTTCTTGTTCTGCAGAATATTTACATGGTGATGCTTAGAATTTCAGTTAGCTTGGGTGTGCTTAGAATCGCAAGTGCGCCTTGTTTTTAATCAGATGCCTGAAAAATGAAAAAAAGTTTAGGTTATTTTTTAGTTTTCCTTTGTACTACAAATATATTATCAAAACCAATATAATTAAAAAATTTGCATAAAATGAAGAATAAATAAATACAATCATGTAAAAAGATGTATATTATTAGACGAACGAGAATTGAGGTACTTAAATTAAAACGTTATAAAACAATATTAATAGAAAATCAGGGAGTTAAATTTAAGGTAAAAATATACTAGATAATAAATTTGATTGAAATAAATTCCAAAAAAGTAAAATGTACCTAATTTGTTAGTTTTAATATTTGAAGAAATTGTATTGAGTTTTTAATCATATAATACTTACTTGTCTAAGACTTCCCAAAACTTCATTATGGCTGCTCGATCCAAATGCCTTTTAGTTTTGCTAAGCTCGATGACTGTGACCGCCCAACGCGCGACGTTTGCATCGAGACGCATCTCATCATATTTTATGTGGAATGCACATACTGTGAACAGAATGTAAATATTAAAATTGTTACATGTCTTCCTTGAAATTATTTCTTTAATTGACAAAATAAAATACAAATATATACACCATAAAAATCAACACCTGTAAATCATTTTAAGAGTTTAAGATTTTAGTCAAGTTTAAGAATGTTGTATAGCTACATTTAAAAAACATAAGATAAAGTATAAAGTTTGAATTTATTTTTCTTTGATTGTAATGGATGAAAATTATGTTTTAAGTGTGGAAAAAATAAAAAGATATCAAAACAAAAGTCGATAACATAAGAATCACGTACCCTTTGAGAATATTTCGACCGGATTGCCATCAAAAGGCCAACCCTTAAATTGCCACGCAGGTCCCATGACAAAAACTGCGACGACTCTTTCCCAATCAGCATTTGTTAATTTCTGAGGATTATCGACAATTCGATACGGTACAGTAAAACCCGCATCCTTCCGTCTTTGCAGCAGAATTTCATTCTCCCGCTTTGAGGCGCTCGCACGCTTCTCATCATTGGACACGTACCTAAGGTCCTGCAATATGTCCTTAGCATTGTGCATAGTTATCAGAGATGTATTTGCATTCGGGATAATAATAATTGGTGTTCGACTAGGACGTTTATTTTGAGCTGCCTGCTGTGGGGTTAGTTTCGCCGCCGATGTTGGCAGCAGGCCTGATGTTGGTGTTGCACTTGGATTTCCAGCTGAAAGTACCAATTATGTTTATTATGACGTCCGTTAACTCATAAGAAAAAGTATATAAAATAAGCTGTTATAAAATTAAAGGAAAAGTATATTAAATAAGGCTTTACAAGAGCCAAGAAGAACGAGATTCGGAGAAAAGGAACTCGAATCCATGAAAAGCTGAACATTATTCTTTGGAAAACAGACCAAATAAAAGCACCCAAAGAGGCAGTGCCAATCAGCATTTCGCTCATGAACATATGTAAAGCCAACCACAGAATATATTGAATTTCTTTTTAATAATTCTTTGTTTTATTTCTGGTGCTGTCTCACTTCTGTTCATTAATGCGAAACGCGAGAAGTCGGCCTACTGATGAGGAAACCCTGTTGTCTGGAGTACTCGGTTGAGTCATTGCGCGCTCCCGGGGAGAACAGACTGGTACAGGATTGTACTTAAAAAGGTACTAATCCTTTCTTTCTCTTTAAATAGCCTGCCAATGCGTGCATGTTATTATCGAAGAAATATAAGATTGCATTGTTTTCTATAGACTGCGAGACTCCAACAAACCACTGTGTTCTACACTATTAATCCAGTAGTCAATGTGCGCTACTGGATTCGGCTTCGCGCTGGGAATAAACAAGCCGTCGACAGTTTGGAAATACCGACTACTGCGCGGTACTATTATCCAAACGGATGACGAGCTTATGGGTGGGTCAATAAAACTGCTTTTCTCAAATCCAGAAACCCGTGCTGCACGCGTAAAGTGTGTACGTCATATTATAAATTAGTATTAAATATTAAAGATAAATATGTTTTTGCTATTTTTTGATCAAATATTCTTGTTTTTTTCTTCAATTATTAGAAAAATTCTTAATAACTAAATTAAAAAAAAAGAATGTATATTTACCAGCAGTAGGTGGTGGCTTCCGTATTGCTGGATTAGTGCCTTCTGTTACTGATTTTAAGGTCATTCCGTGGTAGGTTCCCATGGTATCAATTTTGAAACCTTCTGTTTCTTCTTTTTGCCGAATGAATCGTTCCTGATCGTATCGATTATACACGGCTGGTTGTGGCAGTGGTCTCATTGGAGTCGATCGAGGAGTAACCATTGGTGTCGGTACCATTGCTCCTTTTTGTCGACCTTCTTCTCTCGCTTTAATGCTTTGTAATATTGCAAAAATATTTTTAGCGAAAACCTGAAGAAGATAGCCAATCATATATTATACAAACAAAGTATTGAGATAAAATGAAGAGTTTAATTGATTTAATGATATTGAATTTAGGTATTTAAAAAGCTGTGAAATAATATCTATACATATATTGCATTCATACCTTTCCACTACTTTGTAAAATTGTAGTTCTTGTCCTCCATTGTCTTTCTCTGGATACAATATCTTTTGTATCATGTACATCCATATCTAATATGACTCGGAGGTCAGAACCCATACCAATATCGTCATTTTCTTTGATTGTGGTTCTTTTCTTAGCAAGACGTTTCGCTTTTATCGCCGCGATTTTTTCGACAGACATAGCCTCTGACAAGGATTTAATGTTTTCAACTGAAACAGTTGATTCTTTTGGTGCGTCCAATCGAGCAGCCAGCTGCTCTTTAACTTTTCGGACATCTGTATCTTCAAGACGTGGCTTCTTTGATGATCCACTATCCAACCCATCTTCAGCAGCTCGTTTTACTTGAGTAGGTATCTCAAGCGGTGCAGATTTATCAATGGCTACCGAAGTAGCAGTCTCACCATTCAGATAAGCCAATAAATCTTTTCTGTCCGGCCTACGTACCACTGGAATATTTTCAGCAGCTGCTTGACGCACATACACTGGATGTGTAAGTTGAACATGCTTGAGCAGAAACAACAAGCACTCTAGAGTATAATATTCTTTTGGGGCTCCTTCTTTTCCAGATCTGAAAATAAAGGTTAAATTTAGAGATTTAGATAAGAAAATCATTTATCACAAGAAGTATAATTTTAATAAGCCTATTTTATAGTAAATTTAATATAAAACTTTGAAATAATTACTTATTAATTGATCAAGGAAAATTGAATAAATCTAAGTTTTAAAATAGTTTTAGAGATCGACAAAACTAATTAATGATTTGATTTTATAAAAGATATGTATTAAAAAATAAAGAAAAACATATATTTCAACATAGTATCAATATATTGTAGAATAATGGCTGACAATAAAAATAATTAACAAAAAGTATAACAAAAATAAGTTTTCTCTACAGCGACTAAGAGAATTTGTTCACTAGTTAACCTAAAACTTGAAAAATAACTATATTTTAGTTAAATTTCTCTAGAATCCTCCTATTTATTTAATTCATAGGATTGTTTATAAAAGTGTTGAACAAATCGAAAAATATGGTAACTAAGCTACCTACTATTTTAAATAAATAAAAAAAACTTTAACTATGGCTTTCTAACAGGATCAAGTTTAACAAACGTATGCATTAATAAGCTCCCACGCTTTAAAAAAATAAATCCATTAAATTTTCATAAAAGTGAACAGAGAAAGTTGAAAAATGCCTATTGTTTACAAATATGTAAGTATCTGCATAAAAATTCTGCTACCAAACACCAGATTGCAGCGACGTAACGAGACGATAACATGGAAAATATAATTATCTGAATAAAAGCTGAAGAAACTTACCCATAAGTCAAGTAGTTCGTCTTGACATTCTTGGGCCAAGAGAATTCGCCAAATATAATTTGTTTATCGCGTTCGATAATTTCCTTTTTATTAACATTGTATTGCCGAAGCAAACTCAGCGGATCCGCCATATTCACGCACACTGACCGTAAGAAGAGAAGGTAATCCAAGCGTTGAAGCCTTCGAGCACGCCGATATAATACTTACACACTTGCAATATAGAAACCAGAGATTAGTAAGAGATTGCCAGTGAGGTACGGCCCGAGATTAGTAAGAGCAGAGATGAATAGGGAGATCGCCGATGACATAGGGCCAGAGCCGCGCCAAGTCCTTTCCCCCGCGAGCTACCGCCTCTAGCGGCCAAAGTTCCGAACCGTACGCAGAATCTGACTTCGCGCGAGGAGGAGAAATGGGGGAGGGAACATCAACAAAAGTCGAGCGGCCGGGCCGACGCGGTCCCGAGCTCGTCTCAAAAACAATATAGGGGAAGGTGGGGCGTCACGGGCACCCTAACTTTAATTTAAGATTGTATTAAAAATCGATAGATTCGAATTATAAAAAAAATTACAATAAGTAAATAATACTATTAAGAAACAGGATTGACCACAAAAATATTATATCGAGAGGTATTTTTTAATATAAAATTGAAAAATTAAAGCGCTCAGAAATGCCCTATGTGCCCCACTAGTGGGGCATAGGTGGCAGGAGGGTGGGGCACGAGTAGCATGGGCTATAATGGATAATGTGAGCTTACAATTATTGTTGCGTGCGATACCGCCTTTCTGCCTCGTGCAGCGAGGCTTCTTGAAAGCGCGGGCTATCGCGTCCGCTACTCCGAGCAGAGG
>UELV01135420.1:0-28172 GCA_900490015.1 Megastigmus stigmatizans | reverse complement strand
CCTTTTCTCTTCCCGGAACCAGAGTTGATTTTCGCGTCGATCGCGGATTACGTTAGACACACGTTGTGGATTAGATTGATTGTACCTATATGCTTTGGGATTCGCGGAAATGAAAGCGAGTGAACTGGTGCAGCGGTCGTGCACATTGTTCTGCCTCGTAAATTCCAGGCACAGCGCATCTCGCTGCGCAGAGAAAAATGGGGCGAAATAAAAAAAAGAGCCGAGGGTATAGGTATAATAAAAGTCGCGGTCGCCTTATAATGCACCTACGATACACATATATAGATATAAAGTTTGCCCGAACGATCCTTGGCCGGGTGATTTATTTGTCTCGTCACGTGCTCCAGCTATTATATACTCCCGCACGCACAAACACACACGCGCGTATTCTACGAGCCCACGAGCATATCCCCTCCTTTATTTCATGTATTTTAATGACTCGATATCGTGCGGTGAAAAATGAATCGAGAGCTCCGACGAGCAATGAAACGAGACCCCCGGCGATTGTTCGAGCGAACACGATTATATGTATCGAACTTTTGAAGTGACTTTTCCTCGAGCTGATGATTTGGAGTAGATGCGCTGATTAATGAATGTCTAATGATTAATTGGAGTTTTGAAAAGTATAACCTATATATATTCTTTTCAGGCGCTTGCGAAAAGTCAAATTCTAAATGCACTTATTTAAGTTTAGGTAGATTCATATAGTCATTAAGAAACTGAATATAAATACTCGTTCATTACTTTCACTCAAATTACAAAAATATAGCTTCTATTTAATATTAAAGCCGCGCGAAAGTCGGGAAACCATAAGTACTTTTACATTTTAACGTAAAAATAATTGAGGCGAAGCTGTAGTTTAACTATATTTTTAATCTATGTCGGCAAGCGTGAAGAGTGAAAAAGAAAAACGAGTAGAAGCGTTCCATCTAATTAAAAAATATCTCTCTCTCTCTCTCTCTCTCTCTCTCTCTCTCTCTCTCTCTCTCTCTCGGGGTATTAAATTTCATTTTATGTTAATGAAATACACGAGTCCGCGGAGCAATTAGGTTAACGTTTCGGACAAGGTTTTGTATTCAAATATTTTAATTCCTCAACGTTGTTTTTTCTCTTCTTCCTTTATACGAAATTGACTGTCAAACAAAGCTGCAGCGCGTACATTTTAATTCGAGGGTATAAATTAAAAGCGTTTTGTTATGAATTTGACTAATTGGCCGGTCCGTTAGAAAAAACTTTATCCTGCACACATACACGCGCGCACGAATGTATTCCACGCGGAAATGCTTCGAACGATGCGCCGCAATAAAGAGGCTTCCATAACCTACTTTTCCCCCTTCGGCAGCGCAACCCCCTTCGTATCACCGTGATTACCCGCGAGAGGAATAAGAGAAAAATCTCAATGCTCCATATCAAGTTGAGTACTGCATGAAAAATTTTAAAAACCTCGCCCGGTATAACTTGTGTTAGTCTTCGAACCCTATATGTACCCAGCTTCAGTGGGAAAGAAGAAAAAAAGGGGCGGAAAGATCCGTCCCTTGCATTTAAAAAGCTGCGACGGCTGCTGCTGCTGATGCATTCTACCTGGGTGCACTGCGTGCGAGAAATAAGGCCGATGCAGCCGGCGAATCTCAATTTTCTCCGGGAAAAGGAAGGAGAGAGAGAGAGAGAGAGAGAGAGGGACGAGATCATCGTCATTGTCGGCGCGGCGGGCCCCGCAAGATATCTTTGTGTGTGCAAACGCGTGAAAAGGGAGGGAAAAAGAAAAAACGACGCGTTCTATATATACCGAAATTTCATCTCTCTCTCTCTTTCTGTTGCTCTACGCGTCATTTCCATCGTCACATCTGCCGTTGCACACACTTATCGCTCCCGTATAGATAGCATGTAAATTTGAGGGAATTTTTCAAAACACGCGTCGCTCCAACACGTCGACAAAAGGAATATTTAACTTTTTTGCACGAAATAGGAGGGTTATCGCAAAGAAAGGAGCGCACTTAGTCGAATAGATTCGATTTGTCGTACAAACAGCCGATGGGGAAGAAGGAAGAATATATATATATACGGTAGAAAGAAGGTGCACATCGTATCGGCCGTAGCCACGTGCGCGCCTAGCACAATACGCTACATTAATTTCGCGGTAGATTCCGCCATTTTTCCCCACCGGCACACATACAGAAGCACACACCCAGTTTGTACACACTTTATCGTTCCGAGCTTGTGTGCACGAGCGGTATAGCGGATTCGCCATGTCCTCCTTTCGCGCTCTTTTACCGCCTCGACCACCGTTGCATTATGTATTTATTGCGAGCTTTCCTCTCTCTCTTTCTCTCTCTCCCTCTCTTTCTTCCGCGCCAAGGTATTTTATGTGAGAGCCCGCGTATATGTGTACAACGCTCGATTCTTTCTTTTCTTGTATGATGCCGCGGACGGCAGATGGTCGCATGGATATGTATGTGTGTGTGTGTGTGTGTGTGTGTGTGCAGTGAGAAGACGGGGGATACGGTTTGAAGAAAGGTGGCCCGAGAGAATCGTGCGACTACAACTGCTGCCGAATGAAAAAATGAACGCAATTTCAAATCGCGCGTTTCGTCTCCAAAATCAACGAACAACACAATAGCAAACCAGTAATACACGTTCCGGACAAACTTTTTCTTTTGCAATGAGAATTATCTTTGGAATTGAACACGAAACAAAAAAAAAGCGATAAAATAAATCCTTCGAAGGACTAAAGCCGTCGCAGACAAAAAGTAGTATAACTGAAACTCGTAAAACTCCCGCGCTAAAAAAAAAATAAGAGAAAAGAAAAAAAAGTCCTATCCGCTATAAAAGTAAAAGCGCCGCAGTGTCTACGTATATGTACAAAGTACTCACCGATCGCCCGAGGCGTCAGATCTCGCGTCGGACCCCATAACCGCCAGCTGGTTCCTAGTGGCAGCCACTGACTCGAAAGCTCTCTTCCTCTTTCTCCTCGAGAGTATAATATGTATATATAGGAGAAAGAGCTGACTGAGCGAAGGAAGCGAGGAAGAACGAGGCGCTCGACGTCGCTGCCGTTTGACAACTGAGGCCAGACAGGACGCGCGGGCCCTCCCTTATTGCCGGGGTCCTACGAGGGTGGGGGCATGTCTCTAAGGGCGCTCGCTCGCTCTTTCTCTCTTAGTGGACGCTTGGTGGGGGCTGACGAATTCCCGAGGGAAAACCGCGCGAGACTGTGCAGCTTGGGAGAGAAGGGGGAGAAGAGCAGAAAAGGGGAGAGAAAAGCTCCAGCTGGCGGTGAAGTTTTTTTCCGAGAATCACCGATGGATTCCCGAGTGATCTAATAGCTTTGGGCTATTTTCGCTCGTTCGACTTTTTCAGTCTGCAGCATCATTTTCGCAATGAAAGAACGCACTTTCGGCAATTCGCTCGAAATTCATTCTAGCGCTTTCACAAGTATTTTGATCGTCGTATATAGATCTCGACGCGCGGAGAATCTCTAGGTTCGATCCCAACATCGTTTTCCCGCCCGAAATCCTCGAGCCAAAAGAAATAAACCGGACCTATGCAAAAGCAGAAAGAACAATCAAGAGCTATTATACGAAGAGAGAGAGAGAGAGAGAGAGAGAGAGAGAGAGAAATGTAGGTAGCAGTTCTTCAAGACCAAGACGAAGACGAAGCGATGGCAATATGTCGTATAAAGACTGCGACATTCTCTCTCTCTCTCTCTCTCTCTCTCTCTCTCTGCTGCCTCTTTTGTGCGTACACGACGTCGAGTCACGTGACTTCCCTTTTAGCAAGATCCGAGACGCTCAAGTTGCCGCGCGAGCAAGCAAAAGATGCCCTGCTGCTATATACGGCTCTTGTATAGCCATTGATTCCGGCTGCTCTACACACACGCGCGCGCGAGCAGAGAACGTTTCTTTTTTTTTCCTTTTTGAAGAATGTAATAATGGATCGGAGGCAACAATCGCGCGCTTATAGGGGGTCGAGGGGGGTTGGCTTTTCCTTGTGCAGCTTGGCGCGCCCAACGACGGCGGCAACGGCTGCGCGGGGCCTGCTTTAAATTCCGAAAAATTCGGTATTTAAACGGTCAACTTTTTAAATCTTGGCGACTCGTTCGATTCGATTTGGCTTTGCATGCGTAAATAAATTTTACGGTGCTTTGTATGCTTTGAAATACTTTATGCTGAATATAGTATTTGTTTTAACTTTTGATATTTTTTGTTGTTCGTTGGTTTTTTATGTTTATAAAATTTTCTATCTTTTAAAATCCAGAAGAATTATAAATATATATATAAAAAAAGGAAAACATTTTTAAATAGATAACAATTAACATTATATTATCAACAATATTAAAAAGAAAAGAAAGAACGGTTATAGATAAGCTGGGAGACTATGTTAAGAAATAAATTGTAAAATCGTCTATAAAAATCCTACTGTTTCGGAACTAGAAAAGTAAAAGAAAAAAAGTAAGTTATATCGAGCCAAGCTCCGAATAGAGATTTATTTTTGAAAAAATATAGGTTAAACGATAAAATGTAGCAGTAAACACTTTTTAAAATCCCAATAGCATGCACGAGCTAGAAATGTTTTCCCGCCCGGAGGAGGGATTTTTCCCGCGCATTCAGCAGCAGCAGCCGTTCGAGAGACCAAAAGAAACACATCTGGAGGGCTGTGTAACAAAGCAATTCGCTAACGAGAGAGAGAGAGAGAGAGAGAGAGAGAAACTACAGATCGAGTCGCTCAAAACGTGGCTCGTGCTTGGGGATGCATTAGCTGTACAGTCTTGGAAATAGTTATTTCTTTCTATATGTGTCCTCGGGTGTAGTAGTGAGGCTTTGAATCTGATTACGTGAAATACTTTTATATAGCGAGATGAAAAATGTATTATTTATATTGTAATTCAGCTCAGCTTTGAAATAGCGCAAAATCCAGTTCAATGTTTATATTCACTTTTTTGTCGACAAATTAAATTTGCATTTCTGCAATGAAGTTCTTGCCATTCAAGTTTTTATACACTATGTATGAACTTTTTATCTATCTATAATTAAAGTGTGATATCGGTGAAGTAACGAGAATGTTTCTTTAACGATGCATGCATTTATATATGCAATTGAATAAGCTACTTTTTAGTTATTATTCCTCAAAAAAAAAAAAAAAAACAATGATGGATGTTAGGTTGGAATGTCATTTAATTTTTATGTGTATATAATGCGCGCAGTTGCGGAGCGTGAGAATTTTATGCGACCTGCAGTTTCGATTAAAAACTACATTAAGCATTTATGCACTCGTATACAGTAATTCTGGATCATATGATGACAATTTTTCAATTTGAATAAATAGACTTTAAAAGTATGAATGAATCATACAAAAATTTCGTATAAATCTAGTACTTATAAACAATCTATTCTATTCAATTATAACTTCCTTCAAAACTAAACATTCCCGCTTTCTTTATTATTATTTTTCTAATACTCGCTATACCCTAATTGACCTATTCACAATATACTCGAAGATCATCAACATTAAAAAGATTATCCAAGAATCCATCAATCGTACATCTGCAAAGATCCTCGGAGATGCAGAACGAGTGGCGCACGAGTCCGAAAACCCATCCTCCTCCGCCTAATACGCCGCATTGCAGCCGTCCACGATCGGCACCCAAAAGCCCGCAGCTTATAGTTTCGTCACGGCACTCTCGCCGGCAACTTCCAAAAAATTCCTCAAAAATCTCCAACTTCCTTCTTCAGGCTGTACACACACGCCAGGACAAACCTCGAGAAAAGAGAGACCAAGCCTGCAACAGCCAACAACACACACACACACACGAGCGAGCGGGCGCAGGGTAGAAAAAGACGCGCAAGCGCACACCTGGCGCGGCAGCTGCTCTCTTGCGAGACAGAGAGACAGAAAGAGAGAGAGAGGCCACGAGCTCGTCCGTTACCTGGACTCGAGCACAGAGAGTGAGAGAGAGAAGCAGCACCTGTTCTCAGCCGCTCGGCTTGCGTGCCATACGGGCAAACCCCCGCGGCAACTCGCCTCTTATATAGATATACGCGTATATGCACACACTCTACGCACATGTCATAAAAAAAAAGCAAGCGAGCGAGCGACTGACCGACGCAAATAATAAGTGTGTGCGTGCAATGTATGTGAGCTCTCTCCTTCGTTTGCTGAAGCTATGCAATATGACTTTATTTCTTTTTCTTTTTTTTTTGTTTTCAGCCCGACTACACCGACCTTGTTATTACACTTTCACCTCGAGCGTGACACCATCAGTCTCGATATGACGACGACGAAAACGATGATGATGACGATCGACGATATGTGCATATATGCAAGGTAGAGAAAGAGAGAGACTCGAGTTGTAGAACGAGGGGGTAAGGAACGAAAAAAGGGGCGACAAAGAGAGAGAGAGAGAGAGAGAGAGAGAGAGAGAGAGAGAGAGAGAGAGAGAGAGAGAGAGAGAGAATTGCTATCGCCGTTATTAGTCCTGCGTGTGATTCTCTCCTCGCTCTTTTCCCTTTGTTTTCTCGCGCAGCAGCTCCTTTTCTTTCATTCTTCGGCGAATCAGCTGTTGAGCTGCTGCTGCTGCTGCTGCTGCTGCTTCTGTGTGCTAAGAAAGAAGGAGGGAGGCATTTTGAACCTTGAAGAAAACGTGGGGGATGTTTCGTTTTGGGAGGTGGGGTCACGGCTAAGCTAGAATTTGTTCTTAGATTCAAGGGCACTTTTTGGGTCAGGAGGTGAATAGAAGCTACTTTTTTTTGCCGAAGGTTGAGACGCTGGGGTGAGAAAAAAGAATAAGGAGTAAAAGCGAGTGGAATTTGCTCGTTTCATTTTAGAAAAATGCATCGACATGTGTGCAGTCTTTTAAACTTGTGACAAAAAGTATAACTAGCTATTATCTATTTTCTATTTTTACAAGAGTGAAAACTGAATCACTAGCACATAAGAGTAAAATTGTTTGAGTGAATCAAATTTCACACACTAGGATATGTGTTACTCATGCTGAATATAGAAATGTACCTTTGCACACATTGATTTGCAGTGTTATTAGAAGTTTTGAGTCTATTGTCAGTTACACTTGCTTCACTAAAAAGCGCGGAAGCTAAGCATTGCAAACAATCGTATTATACCATTTAAATACTCTACCCGTAAAGAAACTCATCAAAGTAGCAGGCAGCACAAGTCATTGGAAGTATTATAACCAAAGCAGCGCGTATAATACCGTCTTTTACCCAGCCAACTTTCTTTCGATTCAATTCGAGTCCGCGGTCGGCGCTTTCAACTACACCTATATCGCGACACCCATCGAAGCGAAATCTCCACGTGAATGAATGGTCCCCCCCTCCCCTCCTCCTCACCCGCTACTACTACAAACCGTTCGAAAAGTTTAATTCGCAAATCTCTCCTATATACATGGAATATCTGTCGAGCAAAGTCCTTCTCCCGAAGAGAATTCATCTCGCTCTCGAAGCTTGTATAACTCGCTCGACGTATCTTATACTCGCAGCATTAGCGCTACCCCAAGCGCCACTGCGATATTAAATCAGCTTCTCCTCTTCCACGACGATAGCCAAAGTTTTGCACGAGAGAGAGAGAGAGAGAGAGAGAATATTGCTGGGGCATAGACGTTTATATATGCATAAGACGAGTAATCGAAGTTGGCGAGCGATCTTTGAGATTTCGCGGAGAGAAAGATTGCATGGAAAAACGTGGAATTATAGATTAGATTTCTTAGCGGGTGGAATCTCGCGTAACTTGTTTTTAAGCTGTGCTGGAGTGGTTTAAGCTACTTGAGTATTTTATCGATATATTTGCGTTTTATTATTTCATAAATTCGGTAAGTGTTGGTGACGATGAATCGATATAAAAACTGAACTTTAATGTCCATTGTAAGATTTGCCATTGTCATTAATTTTAGAAATAAATCAAGATGCAACGTATGATAATCTAATAGCGATGGTTTGAGCTATTACCTCACGAGGTAAGCCATATGTCTTGTATCGGCATCTATTGCAGATACCTGCTTTACCACGACCAACTTTGCCACATCATGGATCACTTTAAGAATACCTCCCAACAGTTTTTATTAACAATTTTACCGTTGATTTACAGTCGCGTGCAGCGAACAAGTGTTTTTATTTAATTGCCAAATAGTATAAAACAATTTCTTTTTCTATACTGCATGAAATTTACGCTTGGTTTTATCGCGCTCGAGACAGCTGCTGATTTATCGTCATATTTATGGCTTCTTGCGAGCAAAGAAAATTATGCACGGTTCACCCCTTACGAATTATGCAACCCAAAAACAAATTTCAAGATCCGTTTCTTTGTATTTCTCCATAACTACACCATTTCGATCATAAAAAAAAAAAAAAAAAAAAAAAAAAAAAAACTATGGCCGTAAACTCGTCTTGAAATCACGCAATTATCGTTCGATAATTACTCGGCACGCCGAAAGATGGAAAAGATACATAACGAGAGCTCGGAAAGAAAACGCGGAGCTCGTGTTACCTCCTACCTAACTCCGGATGCCGGCCGGCGAGACGAGCGCCTAATAACGCCGTCGCGTGGGCACAATTATCCGGCTCACTTTCGTGGAATTAATTCGCGCGCGTGCCCCCGGCACCAGAGACAGAGAGAGAGAGAGAAAAAAAAGCGTGTATATATATATATATATATACACGCGCGGAGCCAGCGAACTTCCAGTCGGAATGGGAAAAAAAGAGAGCGAGAGAGAAAGAGAGGGAATGGAGACACGATTTTTATCACTTCACTTGCGTGAGCGCGCGCGAAAAGGGTTGTTATGTACCGTGCAGGGTCTTCGGAGCTGCCGTGTTGACGCAATCGTTAATTTTTTTTTTGTTGGGCGGGGTGGCACGTGGAATGCCGCATTTCGAGTTTTCTGCCTTATCGACTTTGCGATTTTAATGAAAATTTATAGTAGATTAAAAAGACTTGCTGTAATGACTCATTGGCCGGTTGTTTGTCGTTAAATATTAAACAAAAGGTTTTTAATGAAATTACTGGAATTATCAACGGGAAAGCATGAAAATATTTTTTGATTGATATTTATCGATGATAATGAAAGAGATGATTGGTGAGTTTTATTTCACAAAATGCGTTTATAAATTAATAATTTTAATTAAAAGTTAGTCAATAATAAATTGCGTCAACATTTTGCATCCCTTTAATTGGTGTATTACGCCCAACCTTTTTAATTAATTATACAGTGAAATGTATTTTTAATATACTCTACAAAATTTGATTTATTCTGTATGTCCGCATTATATTTCACATGTCAAATGCAAAGTCAATATAAAATTGATACAAAACATATTTATATAACATTAATTCATATTAGTTCTATCAAACATCAAAATATGTTACAAGTCACTTAATAAATGAGTAAAAAATTCAATATGTGAATACAAGTAGGAGAAAACTGTATATGCATTTATAATTCATTTTGTGAAAATAGGAAGATAACTGGCGTAATAATTTTGTTGCGTGCAAATCCATGATTTTACTAATAAAAAAACTGATACAATTCAAATTACATAATTTTAAAAAGTGTCTTTTATATAAGTATATATTTATAAACCGTATAAATTTAGTTAACGCGAACCCAATTCCATTACTGCATCATTTTCCACAAATTTTCCAGTGACTCAGCAATGCAGAAAATCGTCCTTTCAACCAATTTTCCCTGCACCTATACGCGGCATAGATACTCACATGGCCGGTAAGGCAGAGAACGCAATATCCACGAAAGGAAACTTCTCCGCGACGTCTGCGATCATAAATTTTGCACGACGAGACTCCTCGACTATGCCACGGTGTATACGCGTGCCTCCATTCAGCAAAAAGAAAAAAAGAGACTATTTGCCCCTGCGCAACTGATCGGCGCTCAAAGCTTTATAAATATATATATATACACACACACACATACACATATATTCCACGTAGAGACGAGGAAGGCATAGCGCGTGTATGCGGTGTTTTTTCTCCATTTTAGTATCCGCGGACCTCCTCGCTTTTGCGCGCCGCCGCCGCGACGAAGACAAATGGGTTGCGCAAGGGGGGCAAAATCGTCGTTTGGACGCAGTATTTTGCGGAAAGCGCCGCGTGAGAGCGACTAAAGTTTACCGGGTGTTTACCGACCGAGTGCGTAGTTGCGCGGCTCCCACCGAACAATTTTATTTATGGCGCGTTTAGCGTGGAGTTTGTATTTGTACCGCTATCCTTTCGATTTTCACGGCACGGTTATTCTGGATTAACGCACAAGTGTCTTTTTTGCCACTGCATAGCATTGAGTGAAATTAAACTTTATTAATTAGACGTATGTGTACAAGTATTACATTATATTTACGCAAATTGATAAGTCGAAACTTAAATTTTTTGGTTGTTCAGAAATGGTCAGAAGTATTGTTTTTTGTATACAGTATTTTACGACAAATAAAACATGTATGAATTAAAAGTAACTTGAATCCATGCAATATTTTGTTACGTCCCTTTTTACTGTTCGCGCAGTAGACAAAAAAATTAAATTCCCTTCAATCAAATTGCTAGAAATTGTTTTCAATAATTTACTAAAACAGAGTCCAAACCCAAAAGTAGTCAATCACCAGCTGAATAAAAAAAAAACGCTCAAGATTATTTCCGAAACTAATCTCTCCTTCATCAAGCGCGATTGATCAATTACTACAGAGAGGGAGAGAGAGAGAGAGAGAAATAAAAAGTAATAAGGCACGAGCAAAAAAAAAGGAATGTCGCGGCCGAGCGAACCCATCCACGTACACGCGCATCTCGCGCGCCTAGTAAAATCAATAGAAGGCATTCTTCGCAAGTCCAATTCAAAATCACATGACTCGGCGACGTCGCTGAGTGGCAGTGCCACGTCTCCGCGGACTTTCTCGCGCTTCCTGGCTTTCGGCGCTCTTTTTTTTATCTGCCTACTACACGCGTGCTAACATCGGTATTGAGGCAATTTGAACGTGAGATTTTCTTCCCGATCGATGACTTTTAATAATTGCATGCGAGAGCCTTTTTATCGTACCGCTATAATGATGATAAGTGAAGAGTTGTGTTTGAGTCGATCACGTGACGAGTGAAATTTTATGTCTGCACGACGAAACGATTCTGCTTACGTATGTAAAAGTGTAATACGCGAAGTCGTGGAATTTTGCGTGACAGAAAAAGTATCAGCAGTTGATTTATCCGAAGTAAGTATTAAAATCGCGCAACTACGAGAAATCGTATCGGCATTTTCATTAAGTTTTCAAATGACTTATACCTTCGATATAAAAATCCCTGTACACGTTTTGAACTTTTTTCCGCTACAACTTACAACGCAGCTATCACAGTACCGAAACTGTATACATTTTACCCTTGGTTCACAACAGGCGGTCTATGGAAAAACTTAATTTTTGAAAACTCGCTGTTCTCCCCCGCGTGGAAAAACAAAGAGAACGGTTTGCTTTTTCGTACGACTTGGGCACGTCGCGCAGCGAGGAACTTTCGACTCTAGCCAACTCGTGTGGATTTACGAGACTCCGGGGTCTTGTTCCTCTCTCTCTCCGTAGCTCCCGGGTAAACGAGAAGCGCATACACGTAGAAATATATATATATATACGCGACCGAGGACTCGCCCTTTGGGTTGAGCGAAATATACGCGAGCGTCGTAAAGTGTCGAGCGCTGAAAAGGGGGACGAGCTGTAGTCTCTGTTTTACCGCGGTGATAGTTTTGGTTGTTCGATAGTTTTTTCAGTTTAATTTTACACGGGATGGAATGGCAATAGGTTATTCAGATTTATTAACGGCTGAGTTTATCGAATCTATCCCTTGATTTTAATAAAACATTTTTTAAACAAATCTCTAACCTACAATATCTCATTTATTGACGATTAAATAAACTTTTGGTTAATACTACATCTAAAGAAGCATAAATATAACTTTTCGAATAGCTGATAAATAATTTTCTAAAACTAGTATTCATCCACACGAATCCAGGATATTATAAATAAAAAATTTGACATCTCCTAAGCCCTTTGAAATTCTATAGTGTTCGCAAATTGAAAGTTTCATTTGCTATAATGCAAAAGTCAATCAACTATTCGAAGGTTTGAGAATCCAAACGCAGACAGCTTGGCGATCAAATATCGGAGAAAACTTTACAAATGCGAGAATCAAACTCACCTCGCGGAGCTCCTTGATCTTCAATCCTCCCTTGCCAATGACGCATCCAGCTTGGCTTTGATGCACCAACATACGTAGATCAATCTCGTTCTCGTTTCCGTTTTGAGATCCTGAGTTATTCAACACCTTTAAAAATGAAACAAAAGTACTTAGTATGAGATGGTAATGTAGTGATGTTTAGTTTTTTTTTTACGTGATACTAGATCTAATCCTTTCAAAAAGATTTTTTCTTTGTTCATCTCAATCTTGATTGCAATTTATATTTTTCTAAATTATATTTTAGTATTGACCCATTAACGCCCAAATGTCCATTCTTTCTTCTCAACTTTTGACGCTATAAATTTTTTATGGTCGCTATAAAACGTCCTAACCAAAATTCCAAATACAGTGGTTTCCGACAGTTTAAAATATCATCTTTCAAACTTGGCGCCGTCAACAGAATTGGTCTAGAGATCGGTTTAAAAAAAGTTATGAGAATTATTTGAAATTTGTTTTTCAACAACTCAATATTTTAAGTTTAAAAAGGTCTTGATATGTAGTTACTACTTCAATTAAATGTGCACATAACTTCTGCTCTTTAAAGACTTATTGGAATTTTTCGATTTCATTAATAAGAAAAATATCAATTATAAGGCATCTGCTATTTTCAATTTTTGCAGTGTATGATTTAAGAAAAAAATTGTCCTTAAATCTATCTAGTTCTTATCTTAACTTATCTTTTAAGCTTTAATGTAATTTTTTAGTTGACTATCTATGATTTTAAGCCAAGATATCGCAGCTTAAAAAAAAAATTTATGTTTTGATATTTTCATGGTTTGCACCAACTCAAAGTCCTTCTATTAAACTGCTTTACCGACCGGATCCTGAATAATTAGTTATAGCTAAAGAAATACTTGAAATTATATCCCAAATACAGATGCACTTCGTCTATGAATTATCTATCATTTGGCAAGGTTTTACGTAAATATTTTAATGATACATACAAAAATTCTTGTTTTGAAAAAATCTCGAAGCAAGAATTTTTGAAGGTGTCAATGAAATGTTTATTTGAAACTTTACCAGATGGTAGATAATGCATAGACGATGCAAGTTTTTTAATTACATTAACGATATTAGTATAAAAAATTTACGTATTCTGTACAATTCAAAATTACTAAATATTATATTACTTCCAACACTTAAATAAATTGATATATCTCGGCTTCTAATGACTAATAAGAACACTCCAACAAGGTTTTAAAGAAAGAAGTTGTATGTAAATTTGGTTAAAGTTGAAACTATATAGCAAGACTTTTCCGAATTTAAAACATCGAATTTTTAAAAATTAAATCTAAAAAAACAACTCACTTTTTTCAAGAAAGAAGCGATATACTTTTTTAAATCGATATTTAGACCAATTCTATAGTGGCGGCATTTAAAAGATGAGACTCTAAACTATCGGAAACTCTTAATTAATAATTTTTTTCAGAATATTTATTTAAAAAGTTATAGTTCTTCTCCAACATAAAAGTTGAGAAGAAAGATTGAGAGTTAATAGGTTAATGTATTCGTGTTGTTCCTTTTACAAGTTGAAATAAAACAAAAAGATAATTTTTATATCAAAAACAGTTTATGACATAAATACTTCATATATTTGAATTATATATATATTATAAAAAGGACGGCAAACTCGTCCAATCATTGATCTAATATTAACTTGTCTAATAGTCGGAAATATAATGCATGATCAAATATTATAATAAGTGAAAAGTATTCCAATAATTTTTAAATAGAATTTGTTTCATTGTCATTATCAATATCATGCAGGTGTGAAGTGAATGTTTTATTGAAAACTTAAGGGTATTAAAGTCAATTAAAATTTTATAATTTCCCGCCCTACATTTTACCGACCAAGAAGTAAATAATTTGTATTAATTAAAAAAAAATGAATTATTCAAATTCCAAATATAGGTGCCTATGAATTATCTATCATCTGGTAAAGTTTCAAGCAAATATTTCAATTGAACCTTATAAAATCGCTTATTTGGAAACAAAAATTTTTTAGGGTGCCTTAAATATTCACTTGAAACTTTGCCAGATGATAGATAATTCATAAACAAAGTGAACCTGTATTTGGGATATACATAATTTGAAGTATTTATTTAGTTATTACTAATTATTCAGGAACCGATCGGTAAAACAGTTTAGAGGAAATGGTAAGACTTTGACACTCCCTTAAATATATTTCGTCGAGAATTTTAGATTCAATTATTATATTGCAATTTATATAGAAAATATGATTATACCATTGACGTTAGTAAAATGTTAATATTGGATTAACATTTGATTAAATAATTTTATTAGTTATTGCAATTGCTATTTTTTTAAATTCTTATGTAGTTAAATATTTTTGCAGTCAAGTTGATCATTTGTTTGCTACAAATATTTATAATTGGTTGTTGGATAAAATAGTATTTGTGTCTTAAAATATTTCGAGATTGAATCTACTATTTATCAAACATTGAATAAATCTTTTATTTATCTATTATATTATCACTCGTTAATTGCTTAATTATGTAAGTTACAAAAACCAACTTTATTTATCTTTACCTCTTCCAATTTAGGTACCATGTCACCCAGGACAATCAGTACAGTATCCAAATCCGAGCTGATAGTCAGGATCCTAAAATCAAAAAAACTCAGAGAGTTATGCAAGTCCAATAAAAAAGAATCTGACGTATACGAAAGGGATAAATATCGACTTCAAAACACGAAAATCGTTTACAAAATCGCGTCAAGGACATGTAGATACAAACGTTATTGTCTTGAATAAGAAGCAAAAGGCAGAAAAAAGTTTTCATTGATGGATAAAGGGAGCAGGCAATAACTTTAAACTTTTTCTTTACACGCTGGATCAAAAAACAAAATTTAAAAAAGATTTGCGAGTTTAACATTGAACTACATCACTAATTGCTCTGGTATGGGATTTAATATAAATTTATACACGAAAAGGACTGTACTGGTAACTTTAAAAAAAACATAAGCAATTTTTACTGTTTCTTTGGATTAACAAAAAAAAAAGATAGGTAATCTTTTCAGCCACTCTAAGGGGCTAGTGAAGAGTCCCGAGTTTGATTAGGAGGCAATCAATTAGTTATAGGGGAATCTACTACCTCTCGTTATAGAGTTTTAATTAATTTTTCGACGCTGTAGCCATGGGATTTCTGAAAAAATTATTCAGACATCATAATAATTTTTCACTGCAGATATCATTTATCATTCAAAATTACTTCAAACCCGTGTGTAATCTGTTTCCATGTGAACATCAATCAAACTTTATAATTTCAATAAAAAAGTAACACCATAATTTTAATGATTAATTATACCTGCATCAATGTTTAACTAGTCAACTTAAACACTAACATCGCTCCTCCCTAATTTTAGCATTATCCATTCACCAATCGACCCTTGGTTTTATTTAGCGGATAATATAAGTGTGAATATAGATTAAACGCCAAAAAAAAAAAAAACTACCAAATGACGAATCTTGAAGTCGTCATCAATACTCGGTGTTTTTCACTAGCTTAATAGCTCCTGTTTTTGTATACTCCTTTATTAAAAAAAAAAGTTAGTTGTACCGCACCCTTGAATTACACACAAAAAATAAGCGGCAGCCACCTATATTAAGCACATACAGGGACTTTATGTTACGCCGAACTTGTGGAGATAAATGTATAAATATATAAATAAGAATTTTTGGTGGTTGTCAACCAGTAGTGCACAGAAGGCATTGTTTAGTATAACCTTTTTAGTTTGATACGTTTTAAAGACATTTAAAAGAGGATGAAGAGTGTGGACTTTTTATAAACTAAAGTTTTTTAAACACGCATTTATTTTTACTCTTTGAAAGTTGAAAACATAAAGTAAATTATGAAGCATGTTGTAAATATAAATAGAAGAAATTTTTTTCTTCAGTAGGAAAATAATATTACCAAGATGTTGAACGTTGCCCTAAAAAACTTATCGATACTTGTTCATTTTTATTTTATTTTAATAATTATGGAAAAAAATTGTATTAAATATTTGGTTCTTTGTGATGAAAAACAGGGAATCCATAAAATACATTACTGCATCACTATTTTTCCATCTTCCAAATCAAACTAAATAAGTCACGGCTGAATAAGCCATACTGTCACTCTGATTGAAAGAAGCGAAGAAAACTTTTATTGCGAGTAAGCGTCGAGAAAAAAGCAGACAATTTTATCGAAGACCATAAGTGGGCCACGGGACGACTGGAGGGTTTCATGGCGCTGGTTGTATACGCGCTGATTCTTAAAAAAAAGGAAAGAGAGTGCGGAACGAGGCGACGCGCAAAATTTCGATCAACGAAATCAGTGGCCACCGAGAGAAAATAGCATCAGGACATTAAAGAACCATTGCCAATTTCCTAGAAGTCACAAACGCGACGGTTCGATCTGTTTTCCTTTTTTTTATTTTCTCGTTTCCTTCTATTCCTTACTTCTTTTCCAGCTTGAAGAGTCGCTGGATGGTTTGTCAGAAGCGGTTCGGTTTTTAATTTAATGAGTTTTGCAGGCTAGTGGAACGAATATGAATGATATAATTTCTGATTTCCAAGGTGCAAAAACATTGGAAACGGTGATTGGATTCGCATCACTGGTGTGACGGAAAGAGAAAAAAAATTCGATTCTCTAGATACTTTTTGCAGAGATGAGTTTTCATTTTGTTTGTGGAATTTAGTGCTGTGAAATGGAGAAAAGAAGATTTAATCTCCCACCAAGTTGTCCATCCGAGTGCATAAATCAATTGGAGAGTTGTGATTCATAATACAACCCATTGAATGCAAATATATTATAAGATGCGACAACATCATTTTCGGGTGGATGATTGGGCCGAATGAATTGACACAATTGATAGACAAAGAAAGTCAGAAAAAGTGAGTAATAAAAGTGAGATAGAAAACATAAAAAATGTTTACAAAAAAAATATACATAGAAAACTCTCCAATGGAAATCGTTCGAATACAATTCCTTAAATGCATCCAAAAATATGTAAAATGCCGCCAAAACATTTCCACCAGAGAGCAATTCGAATTTGACTGATAAAAAATAAAATAAAACTAAAAAAATACTGAATATTGATGAGAAGAGGTATCGAATGAGCATGTAAATAAATAAATATAACGCCGTGAATGAGACTATCGCAATTAAAGACAAAGTAAAATGATAAACTAAAACGATAAAAAAAATAAAAATAAAATAAAAATAAAAATAAAAAATGAATAAAAAATAAAAAAAAGTATAGATAGAGAGAGAAAGAGAGAGAAAGAGAGAAAGTAGAAGAAGAGATAGAGATAAAGAAAGAATTAGAAACATTAAGTAGTGGTGTATTGGTATTACCGTTCGGGTCCGTAACAATCGGGTACAGTGATTGAGGCTTTGTACTGTTGGGCGGTACACAGCATTGGTACAGTTGGTGGTATTCATTTTTCATTGACGTTCAACGTGGTGGTCGATTGGTTGGTCGGTGGTTGTGGGCAGGTCGTGTGCGGTCCATTTTTGCACGTTCACATCCCGGTATTCGCACGTTCGCACGAATTACGCACGAAGAAGAGGCAGAAGGTGTGTGGTGGTCGAGAGTATTCATCCAGTATTCAGGTCGGGGCACACAACGACAAAGCCAGTGGTGGTGGTGGTGGTGGTGGAGGGGGCAACCGGCACCGGGGTCGGGGCGGGGCCAGGGAACAAACCATCAACCAAGTTAGAAACCACGTTAGAACCACGTCGCTCGAGACGTTGCTCGGTGTTCATTTTTTTTTTTTCATTTATGTATGTAATTGTATTGTATTTGTTCATGAACAAAAATTAACCTTATTTGCTACCTAATGACACGCTCTCTCCAAATTAAATGCTATAATGTGATCTTCCTTACTGGTACAACAGCTTTGAGGCTGCTGCTCTCCTATAGATACGTTTGGGGATCGGTCCACCGTCCTTTTCGACTTTACTTACTTGGCAAATCGCTTATTATGCTTTGTTTGCACTTTGGCTATTGATTTTGCCGCGGCGCGGCTTGGCGTTACGTCAAATATTTGCCTCGGTTGACTGAGAAATATGGATTTTCACGTCGATAATAGACTATGACGACATTGTACGTGCAAGTTTGCCGAAACGTTGTGGTTTATCGTTGTCTTCCAATTCTAATTTTTTGTATCCAAATGAAGAGAATTAAATGTACTGATGATACCGAGGTAAAAAAATGTTGCTCAATGTAAGTAATTTATTGTAAAACAAATAACTTTTTTGTTATTGATAACTCTACACCTCCATAAATATTCATAGTGGGATGTTGAAAACTATTGACTTAAATGAACTAGTTTTAAACTTAAGTCAATGGATGACAAAGCTATAATTGACAAAGTTAAACGGAACCTACTTGTAGCATTAACTAAAATTACTGCATGAAAAGATGTTACCAGATCTTTAGTTACAATAATATTTAAAAAAAAGGTGTAGTTTTATGCATAGTCAATTTGCTTCGTAGGTAAAGTCGTAAAGGATTGCTCTTAAAGATGTGAACTACAGTATTCCAGATTAAAAGAAAACAAAACTAGTACTACTGTAAATAGCTCTATCTACTTATATATGCAGGCTAAAAATGGGTATCTATGTCCCTTTCCAGTAAGAAAAAATAAAAAATGCTACGCCGAAAATAAAAGAGTAAACAAAACAAAATTTATGATTCACGAATAATAAAAAAAAAATGGAACTGAAAAGCGAAATGAAATTGTATACATCATGACTAAAAGGGAATCGATTGTATATATGCATATGTGATTAACGTAACGCAGCATTTTTCGTAATTTCTCTCCGATCCCCATCAATAACAGTTTATATAACAGTATAGCAGAAAAAAAATAGAAAAAATAGTAGTACACGCTTCCGCGTGCAAGTATATCGCAGCCTTACACGGCACAAGCTTTTGCGTGCGAAAATTTTTCTCCCACCCTCCACGAGTCCATCGCCCTTAGAGCACTTCAACGTAGGGGATGTAATGGTAGTGAGTGGGTGTTGTTCTGTGTATTTTTTTCATTTTATTTTCTCTCTCTTTTTTCCCCTTTTTCGATTGTCTACAACACATTTCAATATATACATACGTGTACATTCGCTATATACGTACACATATGCATCTCAGAAGGAAATAAAAAAAGGGTGAGAAAAAGAAGCTGAGGAGGAAGAATTAGAAAGTAAATGATGTCTATAATAGGAACGCAATGGAGAACCAGAGAGAACGTGCTCCACTCGTCTGGTATATGCACATGTATACATTAACGTATATATGCGATACTAGAGTTTTACAGGTGAATAGTGTATAATATATCACACTTTGTGTCGGTGTATGCATATATATATATATGTATGTATATTGGTGAGTGTTCGCGCATGCGCACGAGCTCTGGTCATTATTTGGCCGCTCGCTTATTTCGGTGCACGCACAGGCATTGGAGTAATACGTGCACCTTGGCTATAAGCGCAGGGCAGGTAACTATAGGTGGTAACGCAGTGGGCGCAGTCGAGCTTATTTTTTGTCTCATTCTCTTTTCCATCCGTATACTCGTACACTCGAGGCGGATCTCTTTTTGAAAAAAGTATGCACATATCACGAGCAAGAGAGATAGAAAGAGGGAGACGAGGAAAAAAGATAGATAGTATGAATGAGAATGAGAGTAAGAGAGACAGGGATGCAGAAACGCTGACCAGTAGAAAGAGAGAGAGAGAGAAGCAGCGGTGGATAAACACAGCTATCGCGCGAGATTTAATAAAAAGCACCGAGTAAAGAGAAAGAGAGATAAATGTTCGGGGAATAGGAGTGAAAGAGAGGGAGAGAGAGAGAGAGAGAGCATGCGAGTCACAAGCGAAAGCTCGCGAATCGTTTTGCTTTATCTTTATTGCGGAGCCTGGTGGGCTGGGCTTTAAGCTTCTCACTGCAGCAGCAGCAAAGCACCAGAAGACGTAAAGGCGCGGCAATCTCGTAGTTTAAACGGCATTAAACGCGATTTTTTCCAACTCCCACCCATATATTTTTCCCCTCGCTTTGATATGTAGAGGCCACGAATTAACGGGGACTCACTTAGAGACGACGTTTGTGCCACCGCAATCGACACTGAATAAATGTATTCCCGATATTCGAGGATTACACTATGCGCGCGCGCCTATAGTTTACAACCTCTCGTAAAATCACGGACAAATTCGATGTCACGCGTTGGTTTTTCTTTTTTGTAAAAAGAAAAAAAGAAAGTCAGTG
This sequence comes from Megastigmus stigmatizans, assembly GCA_900490015.1. Lineage (NCBI taxonomy): Eukaryota > Metazoa > Arthropoda > Insecta > Hymenoptera > Megastigmidae > Megastigmus > Megastigmus stigmatizans. Next base: position 7,691 of record UELV01135420.1, on the reverse strand, counting down.
TTTAGACTGACGAGACTGCACTAGCTGCCTGATTTATTGAAAACTTGGAGAGAAAAATAAAAAGCTATCGCAGTTTCGTTTAATGGACGTTAAAAAGGTGCTTGACGGTGTATAGATGCGCGAGGCAACAGTAAAAAAAAGTCGTTGCTTGGGTAACGTTTGTGCAGCTGGCGATATTAAAGAGTTTAATGTCGATCCGATGTAGCAGGAGACCCGCGCGCGCTCTTTAATACGAGAAACGCCAATCTGACTGTCGATTACCCGCGCGAAGGCCAAGCAAACTCAATTTACACGATTATCGCAGCAGCTCTTCCCCCTTTCGTTTCCATTTTCCCAAATCTCTCCGGTGTGCTTTTTCTGCGAGTCGCTGTCCCTTTTTGCCTATCTCTCTCACTCAATCTCTCCCTGTTCCCAACGTCTCAGCGGACTTTGTCCAACGTTCGGTTGATTGCCAGACGTTACACACGCCTCGAGAGCGAGAATTCTCTTTCTCGTTTTCCTCGATTCGTTATCTCTCATCCCCTTTACGGTCTTTTTTTCTTCTTCCTTGACCCACCCTTCCTTTAATTCGCTACTTCCTTTGCACCTTGACTCTTTTGTTTTCCGGATGAGAGGAAAAAAAAGAGGTAATATGCGCCATATATAGATTTTTCAGTTTACGGGAAAAGATTAACATATATAGATATAGTGCAGTAGTGAAAGAGAGTAAGGGAGGGGGGTCGAACAAGAGCGGGAGAAAATAGAGTTTTCGCTCGATGTGTTTTTCTTTTCTTTTACTTTTTCGCTTATTTTACCTTTAATAAATTTCGCTAATATTGATTCAGTCATCCAGCGGATAAGGTGACTTTGAGTAACGTATATATATATAATACCAAAGTAAGGCGCAACGAGTGCTTGCTGTTCTTACCTGACTACGCAGCTTGGCGATGTTCTGGCCGCCTCTGCCAATTATCGAGCCAGCGACCTGCAAACGAAATATTCAATTAGTATTTGGTTAAACTGCGAGACCGAGAAATTTCTCGTCGAGCATGACACATGGAGACATTACATTCTTGTATGCAGGCTGTATGGAATCAACAGTTACGAACACTTAAAGTCAAATAAAGCTATGAAATAATACCACCCTTAACGTGGTGAGTGACTTATAGTTTATGTACAAAATGTCACTTTTTCAAAAAAAAAAAAAAAATATATAACCAGGAAATAAACCAAATTCCAGAAAAGGTAAAAAAGGTCCGAGACGAAAATTTTAAAAGCCGCGATGCCGCCAAAACGAAAAGGAAACATCAGTCTCGAGTTTCGCAGCACTTGAAACATAGGAGAAAGAAGAAGAAAGAGAAAGAGAAGTGCACCGCGCGAAAAGCAAGATAATTAGCCTCGAGTTTCCGAAGCTGCACACACGCGAGCTTCTAGCGTGTAGTGGGCGCCTCGTCGTCGTCGCCGCCACGCTTCCGCATATATATCCCCCTCGTTCATGTGTACATATAGAACGGCATACCTCTACGCGTGTGTTGCACACAAGCGAGCCAGCCACATATGTATATACCATAATTCCCCGTCATTACGCGGATGCGGCGCCGGTCGTTTTCCAGGAAAACGCACCACCACACGACCACTAGGATGACGACAGGCCGCGGCGCCGCGTCTACGCTAATGACGAATCCTATGCGCTATGTAGCGCTGCTGTTGGTGCTGCCTGCCTGTCTGCCACCCTCGCAGCACATTGCCGCCGATATATACGCATTACGTATTCTGGGCTCTCGGGAGGGGTCAGGCACCGCAGCAGGCCCGAATTTAAGCTCTGCGCGTTATTACGTACACGACACGCGTATGAGCGAGCGTTAAGTGTGTCGAGTACCGTTATTATTCCCTCTGCGGCCTCTGCATCGACGGGGGGAGCGATGCATATAATATTGCAAGCCATGCCCAACCGTTTTCGAGCACTGGGCGTTTTTTTTTTTAAGTACGTTTTTTTCTTTTTAAGAGTGATCGCGAGAAGTTTTGTCGCTATTGATGGGTGTACATCGTTTAGCGAGTATCGTACCAGAGTCGATCCAGTATTTCAGTGATGTAAAATATGCGAAGTGAAAAAAATCGTTTGAGTCAAATGATTTTTTTCAACGATTAATCTGAAATGACTTTTAGTACTTTTTCATTATAGCTTACATACCGTTCACGTTTTGTAACGACACATGGGCTTAGAAATTTTCGCAACTGTTGTAGATTTTATCGCAGTAACTGATTTCGAATTCGTACACGTACGAATGTTTTTCGTTCCAGGTTCTTAAGTTCCGCCGACAGACTCATCGTAAACATCCTTTAAAAACCTGGATGAATGTCGACAGGCTATACAACCCAACCCAATAGCAGATAATTACCCGGCATTGGTAAGTATCGCTCGGAATCTTTACGACCTGAGCACTGCACAAGAGCTAGTCTCAGACGGCACCCAGAAAATCAAGCGATTCGCGTGCATAACGTGTGTGCAGCCGTCGACAGCGCACACACGCGTATATATAGTCGGGTAATGGAGCCGCTCTATAACCGATTCGCAGAAAATGCGTAAGCGCGGCGAAAATGAAAAAAGAAAAACAGGAGAAAAGGTACAGTGAAGTACGAGGGAGAGAAAGTACGCGAAAGAGAGCCCAGAGTGCAATTCGTCATCGATCCTTTTTGACGCGCTCAGCAGCAGCGGCGCCGACGATTTTCTCTCTTTTACGTGACCGGCGCCTTATAGCATGGAAGTATGGAATGCGAGCTGCGACCAAGCCGAGTTTACGTCGCCGATGAGCGACTACGTGGGTATTTATTCCTGATATTATGTACTATGGCTGATGCGATGTGATATATGAATTGGAGTTGTCTGATCAACGAGTAAAAAGATGTTGAAAGTTAATATTTTGTTGTTTTTTTTTATTTAAAAGGTCTAATTATGTTGAAAAAATATAAAGTGTGTGGGAATGGAATTTGTGCTTATACAATTATGTCTAGGGCTGCTACTCCATTAGTTTGTTTAGTTCGAGCGATCGAACATAATTATTGATATTTTTCTATAGGTGGATGATTAGAAAGCGTATTGCAAAGATTGATCGTGCACGCGGGACTTAATTGCATTTCTGAGATTTCTTATTGCAATTCGCTTATTCGCTTACATTCTGATCAGATGTAGCGATTAACTTTATTATACAGCGAATGAAATTTCTTCGAAAAATGTGAATTTAATGATTAACACCGATCAGTGTAGGTGAGAGAAAATTTCAATAAATCCTTTACTCATAATATCCAACAATTTACTTTCAACTTATAATATAAAATAAAACAATGCAGATGTGTCCACGGGATAAACGAAAAGCCACTATTTCTCTCTCTCTCTCCCTCTCACCCCACGCTAAATATCCACAACTGCATAGCGCAGACTTATTACGATGGATGTCATCATCCGTCAGAGTAGCCTCGAGCGGTCCACGCGCGCTGCCGCGATGCATGTAACCCGAGCGAGACTTGAAAAAGACTACGGCGGCCGCGACTGCAATCTCTAATCTTTCGTTGTACAAAAGCGCGAGAGAGAGAGAGAGAGAGAGAGAGAGAGAGAGAGAGAGAGAGCCAACGGTACGTGGTCGCGCGCGGGAAAAACCTTCTCCAAATCTGCAACATCTTAATTCTGCGGATCGGTTAGCGCGGGCGATGACGAAAGCAGACAACAGAACGGCGACCGTACAACCACCGAAAAAAAAACGAAAAGAAAAAGACAAGAAAAGCGCGATACACCGCACAGCTACGAGAGAAGTCTGAGAGATGATCTCCGGGCGCGCATTTGTATGCAGGAGCTCGCCGGCGCAGTGCCCCGGCCGCGGCGGCGCATTCTAATGCCGCCACTCTGTCTCTCTCTCTTTCTCTCTGTCTCCCACGACCCCGACTGACACGAGCAATCTGCGCTCTCGCGTGCCTTTTAGCCCTCGCGTCGATATAAACGTCTCTCTCCCTCTCCCCGAACGCGGCGAATGCTTTATGGGCGCGAGGATCGAGAGATGCACTTCGTGCATCGCTGTGATGCCGACGCTCCTGTTTATAAATTTCGTAGAAATTCTCAGAGATATATAGCCGATTGCGATAGTTTCGAGACGTCATTTTTTTTCGCGATTCCAACAGCCGATGCTGTATGGAATCGCGAGGTGTGTTATATAGCGTGTGAGCATGAATTATACGGCGATGAAAGCGAGCTTGAGTTCTCATTGTTGTCGATGATGATGAGATTTGATTTGAATGAGTAGATGGAATGAGGTTTCGCTCCTCGGATTCTGCAATAGCGAACATCTTATTCCAAAGTAGATGGAGTCCGAGATTGGTGAGACTAAATCTTTTAGCACGAGAATGAATCGTTGGATATAATAAGTATATTAATGTAATGTATAAATTCGTATAAGTACCACTAGGCGTGATCGATACAATGTAACAGTTTATCGTTTACAAACATTGCCCAGATATAATGTTGCAAACCAAAATAGCTGCATATTATACCAGCATCGGCGCAACACCAAAGCAAGTCCTCGAACCAAAACACGGTGCATGTGCACCGCTTAAATCATTCAAAATCAATGTAGCACACAGCACCATAATCAATTAAGTTGCGGCAACGCCACGGGGCCGAATATATCTGGTCCGAATACTGTCGTGTATAGTCGCTGGAAAAGGAAATACACACAACCATCCGTGCCGCTTGGGAAACTCTACTCGCATGGCAGCCTATATACGCGCGAGAAAAAGGGAAAACCAGGCAAATGTAGACTTTATCTGGTAGCCGGCATCTCGGCTACCAGAACACACATACGCGCAGTGACGTAAGTCGCTTATACCGCGTTGCACACTTAACGTAACGAGACGCAGGTACACGTCGTATACGCGATTTCAACACGATTCGTATGGTGGACGAGTGAATGCGCGCGTCGGTGGTGGTGGTACGCCGCGCTATACGCTTACGATCTTAAGTTCAAGGCGATGCGATCGTGGAATGCGTGTTATAATATGCAGATTATCGGGTGCGCCTGAAACACTGACTAAGTTTTAGACAAGAAATCGAATGATTCAATTGGCGCAGTTACGGTGATCTGAGCTCGAAATATATTCGGGATGCCGCGTCGATAAGTTATAATTACACGCGCCAGAGACATTAGGTAGGCCGGGAGATGATTGAGCGCCGCCGAGTGATTACGAAACGGTATTGCGAGTAATTGGCTGTGTACGTGGGCCTGGGTGTATCTATAGATGCCGCGGGGCGGCAGCACTATTATTCGCTATATTCATTATAAAGGGATTCAGCGTGCGTATTGTGCCACGGGGATATAATATTGTGTCTTGCGGTATACAGAGACGGACCCGATGAAAATTGCGTAATTTGATGTATGCGCGGAGATGCGATATAATGCCGAATCGGGGGAGATTGATTACGTTTGGGATATCTCTTGAAAATCGGCTTTATACACCGTGCGATTATAAAGCTGATATTGGATGTGCTCCTGCTTTAAAGAGCTGTTCCTCGTGCCGCTTGTTAACTAGTCAGTTGAGCAACTGTTTCAATAGAATTTATGACGATTGCAAAATATAAATGTAATTTTACAGCATTTAACGAATGATGGATAAACATTTTAAAAATTTGAAATTTGTTCCAGAACTTCGGGTCGTTCTATATTATATAAGAAACGTTTTCGTCCCAAAGTTGAATATAATCGAGCATTCTTTAAATCGATGAAATAGAAAAACTTTTTTAATTTGTTATATGGTAATACGATATAGATAACATAAAATAGGTAATAATCCACAAAACATTTGGGTGTTAGTAAAATTATTTATAATATACTCAGTTCAAAAAACTATAAATGTAAAGAGAGCACAATTTCTAATTTTGTCCGTACAAGAAATTCCTTCCAAGACTTCTATTCTAAGGCTTTAGCACAAACTATATATATATTACTTCGTTTTAAGACGCTCGTATATTAACTGAATCTTACTCATTGTCCACACATTCCGCATAATGGGCGAAGCAGTGTAAGCGTCATCGAGGTGTAGCCACGGAAACGCCTTCAAGTAGGATTCGTAGCCAAATGACGACAATGTACGACTCGCGTATACACGAACGTGCACATACATATATATACACACACGGACTGCATCGGTGATTACGCAACAAGTACGAAACGGGCGAGCTGTGCATATACAGCGATTAATTGCTTGTTTTTATCGGCGTTTGCCGAGTCGTAAAAGTGAGCCGCCGCTGCACTACTTGTACACCTGTGAGCTCACGGGTGCAGCGAAGAGCTGCGCCGCACTTTTACTGATTGCAAAAAAAAAAAAAAATCGCTTCGAATTTCGAAGAACAACAAATCCCCTTTTCAGGATTTACAGGTGCACAACAAAAACGGGTCAACGATATTGGTTTCGATACGTTGAACTTTTTCTTTTATTTTGATATACTGCATTGTTGTTGAAAAATACAGGTTCAATAAGTGTGAATTAACGTAGAGTTTGTGTTTACACTTATGGAAAATTACAGATTTGGTAGTTTGGTTTGTGTTTATAGGAGACTTGATGTATATAGGTTGGCTGACTATTCAGTGGAAGACGTAGGATTTTTTCTTTTGTTTTCAGATTTACGTTTTTTTATTACTTCGAGTTTAATTAGCATTAATTATATGTATTTAAACAAACTATTATTATTTTGTTTTATTTGACGTTAACTTATATCTTATTCAGTAATAAATTTTAAGTAAGTAAATAAATACTGAATATTTTGTTTATATCAATTTAAATATTTATTATTTACATATTACAGTAACTCCATTCGCGTAAAGCATAATTTATTCAAATTTGTTTGATCATGCTGTTATTACTAGTATCTGTATTAATAAACTGTCTATCAACTAATTAATTATTGGTTTATATATTTATGTAGTCTTTGAAACTCTCAAAATAGGATTTTATTACATTTTTCAATCAATAAATATTTTAATCTACTTTGTCAGTTTTGACCCAGAAAAAAAAAAACGCATGCATGCATGCATAATACAATCGTTTATTATTAATTCTTGAGAAGTTCGAATTTAAAACTTTTTGCCCGACATTTCTTGACTACTTTATTAATGATATTCTGTGTACAACATAAATATCGTATAAAACTACATCATCCTCCAATAAACAAACAAACTTTTATTCATTCAAATATTTACTAATCCTTCGGGCATAATTTCAAAGCTCATGCAAAACCTCAATCCCCGCAATAAAACAGACTGCACTTTTCCTCCGCCATCAAATCTCCTAAGCAAACAAGCTGCAATCCATAAGCGATCCCCCGCCAATAAACCGAAAAAAAACAAGAAGCTGAAGAAAAATTCAACTTCTCGAATTAGCAGCACTTACACAAATTGCCGACTCTCAACCTACGAGCTGAATAAAAAAAGTCACAGCGCACTGCCGCAATCTTAATTTCCCGCTTTGATTAGTCCGTAATCACGAAGCTTTAGCAGCAGCTGCAGAAGCCAAAATTGCACGTCGTACGAGATATTAAATTATACGCATTATATAGTTCGGCGCAACGACATTTTCCACTGTGAGCGTGCGTGTTGGTTTTCTAAAAAAAACCGCGACGAGGAGAGTTACGAGGGACAACAAGAAAGAGAGAGAGAGAGAAAGAGAGAGAG
>UELV01135418.1:0-13782 GCA_900490015.1 Megastigmus stigmatizans | reverse complement strand
TATATATATATACCTATACATATACGTATAAAAAAAAGGCTCGAGTCTTCGCGAAGAGGATGGGTACTGAAAGATTCGCCATTTTGTATCGAATCCGCGACTGGTGCTGCATCAGCTCATCGTCGAAGAATAGGTATATATAGGTAGGGTACACACAGCGAGAGAGAGAGAGAAAGAGGCGATCAGCACCGCGCTGCTGCTGCTGCAACCTCGGTATATAACGACACAAGAGCCAGGCTGCAGCAGCGCACACGCAGAGAGTTGTGCACATCCGAGTAATAATGCACGTCGGTGGGCGCCTCAGCTGCGCGCCGGCCTTACCAAGCCAGCACTTGGCAAATTGAAAAGACTCGCCTGCAGGCTAGCTCTCTCTCTCTCTCTCTCTCTCTCTCTCTCTTTCTCTCTCACGAATCGGGCAGAAACACACAGGCACATACATACCGTGCACGTGCATACACTATGATGGCGCGGCGCGCAGGTAGGGACGTGGACTGCTCGCGTCTGCGCAGCTACAGAGTTCCAGCCGTCAGCCAGTCGCCGAGTGGGGGCCAGCGTATAAAGCCGGGCGCGAGAGGGGCGGAGGCCAGTCGTCACGCAACCTCTGCGGACTTGCGAGTACCACGAGACAGAGTCCAATCGCCGGCTCAGAGTGTACAATATACTTCAGCAGTCAAGCAGCGTCCAGATCTAACGGTCCTGCAGCTCTGGGCTTAAACGACGCAGGTGTCAGTGATACAAACCGAAAGTCTATATATAAATGTATAGATACGTAGCATGAGTGTACGTGGGTGTTCGTCGTGAGAGTCGGCTAAGATATAACCTCTAGAATATTGTAGTGTCAGACAGCGTCTGCACAGCGACAACGACGAGTGTATAGCAGAGAGACGAGACACAGCAGCACAGCAGCAGATCGATCGAACAGCAGCAGCAGCAGCAGCAGTAGTAGTATGAAGGCAATGGTAGTGAGCCCCGTGGGAGGCCGCGTGCCGGCGGCGACGAGGGGAGTCCTGCTCGCGGGAGGCCGCAGGGACCTCGAGGCGGAGGAAGTCGCGGCCTACCTGGGCAAGCTGCGGGACCTGGTGCCGGACATGCCGCGCAAGCGCAAGCTCTCGAAGCTCGAGGTCATCCAGCGCGTCATACAGTACATCTGCGAGCTCGAGAGTACGCTCGAGGGGGACGAGCATCAGCGTAGGAGCACGTCGCCAGCGGCCCAGCCCATGGAACTCGAGAGCGCGACGACGCCCCGATGACCCGACGACGCCGATGACGACGACTACGACGATGATCGCGTAGCCGACCAGGACGCCGAACGCGCTGACCGCGCCGACCACCGGACGGCGCTGCTGTAAATATAGCCCGAGTGTGCGCTCTAGGCCGCGGTGGTGTGACTGCACAGAGATATCCCGTGTGTGTACATAAGAGGTGCAGAGATATCCGACTACTGCTGAGCGAGGTGTGCAGTCGGGAGAACAAGACCTTGTTTGTTCGTGTTATTATTATGTTATGTATTTTCTCTGCCTTATTATTACTATTATTGTAATATTATGATGAAAAAATAAACAAAAAGGGATTATTTTTTTCGAGCGCTAGCTGATACCGAGGACAAGTCGCCTCCCCCCCAAGTGATTCATTATACGAGTATCGGGAGGCACTTTAAGTTGTTTTCTATTTTTTTTTGCCAATTGTTGTTATATCGTCGCGTGCACAGAACACTACGATCCCCGAGAACCGGGGCGAGTCAGCGAAATTTTACAGTCTCTTCATAATTATTATTATTATTATTATTATTATTATTATAATTTTGATGTTTTGATGGTTTTTTTTTGTAAAAGAGAAAAAAGTGCTGTAGTATTAGCGAGTAATCGCACCATTAATGATAAACTAATACACAATTGTATATTTGCCAAGACTGAAAATCTATATATATGTATAAATAAATATATATATATACACATCGTATCGCACGAAAAATTATATGTGAAAAGAATTGGAATACGAGTGTTGCGATAAAGGAGCTAGAGAGAGAGAAGCGGTAGTATATATGGAAAGAAAGAAAAACATGAGAAAATAAACGAAACTTCGCCACTGAGCGTTTTTTCAAAATTAACCATAACTTGTATCACTTTATTCATAAACTACCATGCGCTACCAATGCCTATATACCTCCAGTATATACGATTCATTGCATAAAACATGCCAATTCGAAAGAATCGCCTTCTCCACACCGCATGCATTCCTTTTATTACATGTCATTAAACCTCGATGCCTTTTCTCTAATACCTACGTTCAGCTTGAGAATCCGATCCTTCCGAGTGCGTTCAATCTCGGAAAAGCTAATTTTTTGCTTAGACCCGCACAGTCCTTTGAAATTCAATTTTCTGGCGTATTAGCGCGCGACGGCGCCTCACGCATATAAACACATATACCTACATACACCCACAGAACACCAGTCAATGAATTCTCACAGCGATGATACACACAACAGGAGTCGCTGCTGGTGGTGTTTTGGAGGGTGTGCAAAGTGGAGGGAGGTGACGCGAGGATAAGGGAAATATCCCAACTTCTCTCTCCCCAAAGTTCTGAGTCAGCTTCCTTTTCTCATGATTAGCGCACCCCCCCGACCCCGAAAATCCATGGACGTCCAATACATACGTATTGCGTACTTGTGTCTCTTTCTCTGTGAGAGCGTGGGTATGCGTGTATATGTATGTGCATGTGTGTGTGCGCCTGAAAGGGAGCACGCGTGCGAAACGAACGGATGCAGGGAGGATTGGGAAAAAGCTATACATATGGCAAAGAGAAAGAGAGAGACAAAGAGGGGGGAGAGAGAGAGAGAGAGAAGTGTATCCATGGGTACAGGTCGAAGCCCGCGTTCCCAAGAGCGAACTGCTGCTGCTGCTGCTGCTGCTGCCGCGACACATGCGGTCGCTCTGAAATTCGCGCACACACGCACAATTCATTACGACCCTAATACTAAATCGAACCCCCTAGAACTTACCCAGCTGTCGAGTAATGTGATTTTTTTTTATGGGAAAATATTCTAATCGATGCAGTGTAATTTGTCTAACTACTTTTGTACGCAGTGTTAAATTCTTTAATTTTGCGCAGACTTTTGATTTTTGAACATTACTTAATTTTATATTGATTTTAACTTCATCGGATAGGCAGAAAAAAATTATTATTGAAATAATTAAATTAACAGGAATCAGTTTATTTTTGAGGATCTTTCATTGCTTACTTTTGGATAGATAAAATCCTTACGTGCCACTTTATAGATAAATGTTCAAAAAGATTTTCAAAAATAATACGAAAATAGGCTCTATGCGTATTTAACTAGGTACTTATGTACCGTTGTTTTCATTTTTGGTGTTATAATTATTCACCTCTGCGATCTGGAGACGTCAACGTAATAGACTTTTTTAATTAGTTGTACGGCAGGCACAACAAACTTCGAATGAAAATTTTTAAAGTACTTTATACCAGTCTTATATACCAAAAGTTACTTCGAAAGCAGTTTAAGGACGTTCACGGAGCCGTACGACCAAAAAGTTTGATTCTCTTTACAAGTCATCGTTAAATTGCATGGTTGTTAATAAAATCTATTAATTATGTACCACAAAATAGTAAAATAATAATAAACAGTGTAAAATTCATATAAATATAAAAAAAAACGTAGTGCATCGTATACTTTTGTACAGACTGTATCACAATATAGATATACTTGTAACATTATAACATATCTTTGAATTGCAGTATCTTTGAAATTGGTACCGCAAGCCCTGATAATTTTTATGTGTATCTATTCCTTTTTAAGTCTAGTATGACATACTAGTTTTTGGAAAAATCTGTCTATAATTGACACTGCAACGTTTAAAAAACATCGTGTAAAAACGGCTCAGTATAGGAATACTGTGTTAAAAGCCGCAACTTCTGACTTCGATGTGTTAAAATTTAGGCCCGGTACCCCTATTTTGAAAAATGGCTATGCATAAAGCATGTCATAGAGAACGTTTATGTTCAATTTCAAGAAAATTAGTCTATAATTGATTTTTCCGTGAACGTCCACGTCTCCTTAAACGAGTTTTGAAACAAAGTAATACTTGGATACAAGGATGAAGTAAAAGCTAAATGTTGATTGTTTTAAAAATGAAGTATTACGAAAAAAAAAAAGAAAAAAATTCATCGCATTTTCATAAAAAGAAACTATATACTTGGTCTATTGGATCTATTCCAGATACGCTATACGACGTATTTTTTCTACCGTATATAAAAGTCGTATGTGTCTGTATGGGGTGAGATTGGGGAGGTTTTGGCCCCTTAACTTCCCTTCTTTCGCGCTCCCTCTTTCTCTTATCCTCTTTCGAGATCAATAAATGGCATAGTATAAGGAAATGACAAGCGCACAAGACACATTATTTTCTAGCAGCGCTTATAACGACATTCGCTATGGTCAAGATACCGATAAAGCTATGAACTTAAACTAAATTATTTAAAGTTATAGTTTAAGAATTGCTGTTATAGTAAAGGGTCATAACAAATCTCGGGGGTACCGTGAGAAAAGTTCCCTGTTTACAGTGTCTGAAAACAAATATTAGCCAGTGAGAAATCGCTCGTTAAGTACACAGGCTATTTTGTATTCAGATGCGTATACGGTAACGATTGGCCAGCGATAAAAAACGAGTGTTATAAGCGTGTCGAGTAAGCGGATGGGCATATGGCACCGGCACGTTGAAAAGAAAGACTTGGGAGGGGAAGAAAGGGAGGATGACAGGTGTCCTTAATAAAACCGATTAACAACGTTTTATGGCACGGCAATAAAGCAAAATATTGAATCCACGGATCGGCACATGCATCTCGACTTGCTCTAGATATTAATATAGCCCAGAACACGGACATTGTCCAGCTGGAGCCAAGAGTTGGTGAGAGTAGTGCAAATCTGGGGCCAAGCGTCAGGAGTAAAATTATGACTATCCCCTTACATTTATTTAACCACATTACTATTTCTGTCAGTTTTAATCAATGCTTTTCGCATGTCTTGATCGAAATTTCGTTGGATATCGTTATTTTGATTTTAGACCCCACATATTTTGTATATTTCATTGATAATTAATTTTCTTGGAATTCGGATCGATTGCAGAGTATAGGATTATTTTCACATTAACGCGTGCATGCAAAAATGAATAATTGCATATTATAATTCCTAGAATTTCGTTTAATTTTCCATTGTTACAAAGCTTCCTTTATAAGGGAGCAAAATTAATTTAAAGTTTTTCTCGATATACAGGCTTAAAAAGAAATATCAATCCCGCTATGTATTTTCTAAAAGGCATTCGCTTGATTCCAGTTTGTATTAATAAAACTGTAAAACACTTTGTACTTTTATGTAAATTATTTAAAATAGTCTTTATGACATATGGCAGTGAACTCGTCTCGTAACTTTTAATATAGATTAAAGGTGTGTGTACACTTATTGAACATACCTAATTTTAATGACTCAAATAATATTCGTTGTATGAATGAACATAGTAAACCTTACAATCTTCACTATTTTTACATTATTCACCTTCAATAATATGCTTTTCTCGTGTATAGTGCAAAAATGAAAATTCAATATTATATTTGAACTAAATCAGAATAGATTAATTAAATTTAATATAATTTAAAGCTTGGAAATACCATAAATATAACTTATTTTAAGTTAGTAATTAGAAATTCAAATTCAATTTAATAATATAAATTAATTAATTATTAGGAGTAAATTTTAATAGGCTTTGCGCACAAAAGGTCACAATTTTCTACATGAAAGTGATTGAACGCAAACATTTTATAGGTACCTAAACTGCCATACAATCAAAGTACTGAAATTATTGTTGAAGGTAAACAAATGATAATATTATTAAATTGAATAAACGTATAATTAATCTGTATAAATATTTTATATATTATGATCAGGCTATAAGTATTAAAAAATTAACTGCAAAATTTGTAACAAGAGGTGATCTTACATAAAATTTTTAGAAACTTACAAGATAACACTTATTATAGAAAAAAATTTTCATCCTCTAATGAAAACGAAATTTACAATTCTCGTGTTTATGAGTTTTATATTTAACAATTACAAACCTTTTCTCTTCCACAATCTTCTTTAAGCTAGCACAACATTTTTATACTCAATCTGTGTAAATATATATATGCATATTATACATGCGTGTACATATATATATACAACAGAGGCTTGAGTTTTAAAGTAATCTTTGCCGATAATTTTTATGATGAACATCGATGGAGCCTATTCTACATTCTTTAAGAATTCTTCGATCGTTGCTTGATCTCTCTTGAGCCAAGCTGCATTTAACCTTACAGTTTCAATACTTTGTTGCACATTCCTCTCAACACCTTGAGTAGGATGTTTATCGAAAAACTCTTGTATCTCCTGAGCGTAGTTCTCCGATACAAAATGTTCCGTTGTACTCTTGACTAGTCTGGTAAGTAAAAATCCACTCTTGTAACGTTCCACCAATCTATCGTAATTGTCTTTAAAGAATTCCCACGCAAGAACACGTCCTTTGTAACTTGTAGTGACTGAAATTATCACAAATATTGTGTCTTGTGGTTTCACATCCTCACTGAGGGAGAATTCAAGAACGCGACGCAACAGATTCTCGTCTTTGGTTGCTCCGAGGGAGCCGAGAATTCTATTCTTCTCCTCGTGAAGATCGGCATCGCGATACAATTTGAGCATAGTCTCAAATGTATTGGCATCGCCTACTGAAAATACCGCTCGATAAACTGGACTTCGAAGATCAGCAGGCAGGATTGACTTCCCTGAAACATGTGCTTCAAACCGTTCTTGTGCTACTTTTATTGTGGTATGGTTTTCGAAAGATACCAGGCGATCGAGAACTAGGGATCTGAAAAAAAAATAAATAAATAAATAAATGAAATTAAATATTAACATTTCAATACCGCTATGAATTATCTTATACTTTTTAATTAAGGGTTGTGTGCTGTGGTCGGAAAGATTCCTACCTTACCGATTTTTTAATTTAATCTATGAATTGTGGATAGAATTTCATAAAACTGAAACCACGTAATTTTTACGTCATTAACGAGGTTCTAAAAGAGATTTTTTCCAAAAATTAATCCCTCTCTTTGTATATTTCCGTAAATGCAAGAATCGTTAAAATAGGAATCTCTCCGACCCTACAGAACATGTCCTTATAAATCTTTAACATTTCTCGAAATTGTTTAACTAGAACTACTGAATAAATTAAATAATATTCAAGAAATAACTTTGATTTTTAATTTTACCTCAGTAATGTGTCCAAATGGCTTTCGCCTTCCTTCTTATCCCATCCTAGATTGGTATAAATGTTCTTTAAAAGAGATTGTCCAAATGCTTTATATTTGGAATGAATATCCAAGTGCGATACAAGAATTCCAATTTTGCTCAAACTATTGACTATGCTACACCACACTGTATAATTGGTTTCACCTTTGAAAGCTTTCATTAATTTTAGAACCTCACCACTAGAAACGTGTCCAGCTTGAGACATAGCAAATAGATCATCCAAAAGTCCTAAGCGGTCTAGAGGCGGTAAACTCTGATCTTGAATTGCAGGCATGAAACTCTCAAGTAAATCATTACTGTAAAGGGTTCTGTATACACCAACTCTGCCTGGATTAACTTTAAACCAAGAAGTTTTAGGTACTCCTGTAAATACTATGTCCTTGGTTTTCGTTTCCATAATTTCATTTTGTATTGTTTTTTCTGGATTCTCAGAGCTACTTATTACTACTGGAATAACCCATAAATTATTATCGATATCTTTAGAACCATCGGCAAGAAATCTCTCTTGTGAAAAATTTAAGATTCTTTTATTTGGATCATCAGATTTCTTTTCAACAACTTTAAGAACAGGAAAACCTTGTTGCTTTGTCCATGTCGACATAACGTGCTGGACTGGCTTTTTACTGGCCTCTTCCAAAGCAGCCCACAAGTCCTCTGTTTGGGCATTAGCGTAAGAGTGCCTTTTCAAGTATAAATTCATACCTTTCCTAAAATCATCGTCTCCTATATACGCATGCAGCATCCGGATAACACTGGCGCCTTTATTGTACGAAATATCATCGAAAATCTCGTCAATTTCTGAAGGATGACCAACAGGGACTTCGATTGCATGACTATTTTTCAATGCATCTAACTCCAGTGCTTTGATGTAAGTATCTGTTACAAATTGTGTCCAGATGTCATATTCTGGGAAAAGTAAATCTACACATAAGAATTCTACAAATGAAGCATATCCTTCGTTTAACCACAAATGTGTCCACCACTCCATTGTTACAAGGTTGCCAAACCATTGATGAGCTAGTTCGTGTCCAACAACAAGAGCAACCCATTGCTTAACAACTGCTGATGTATTATGAGGGTCAACCAGAAGGCAAGTTTCGCGATAAGTAACTAGACCCCAATTCTCCATTGCTCCTGCGCTAAAATCTGCAATGGCTATTAAGTCTATCTTTGGCAATGGATATGGTATATCAAAGTAAGATTTGTAATAAGGAAGAACTTTTGTGGCAACTTGAAGAGCAAATTGCCCTTGTTCTTGTTTTCCTTTTGGAGTATAAACTCGTACAAGAACGCCGTCACTGCTACGATCTTCGATGAAATCAAACTCTCCAATAACAATAGCAACTAAGTATGTTGACATTATTGGTGTAGTTTCGAAAACAAGAGTTTGCATATTTAGAGGAGCTTGTATTACAGACTTTACTGGCTATAATAACAATAATATAGTACATACATATATAAGTTCTTATTTCAAAAAATAAAACAAAGAAGTTTTAAAATTTACCATGTTTGACAGTGCCAGTAAGTCATTTGGTACAGTTAAAGTAATATCAAATGTGGACTTTAGTGCTGGCTCATCCCAACAAGGAAAACAGCGCCTTGCATCTGTAGCTTCAAATTGAGTAACTGCTGCATATTTTGTACTTCCATCAATACTAAAAATACATTTTAATTAATAATCATATCATTTCTGGATTGAAATCAACCTATTAATTTATTGCAAATTCTAGATCTATGTCTTAGATGAAAAATAATTGAAAAATTTTTGGATAAAAGTAGTGCTTAGTAAGTAAAAAACTGTTACTTTAATAAGAAAATTTAAATATAAATTATATGAACTGTCATAGGAGCATATCATGTTCTAATTTTGTGTAATGTATCTTCAGATATTTAAACAGCTTGAGTACTAGACTAGATATGATTTAATGTTAAGATACTGATAAGATATTCTTTACCTTGTGTATTTACTACGATAAAGGCCCCTTAATTTGTCATTAATTTGACCTTCAAATACCATTTGCAGAAATCCAAATTTACTACAAGGCAATTTTTCAGAAAAAGTAATTGTGACAGTCTCATTTTCGGAATTTGGTTTAATATCTTCTGCATGAATGAATTTTCCAGTACCATCATTGTAAACTACAGATTTGATATCGATGTCGGCAGAGTTTAATGTTACCTGGTTAGTCGGCTCGATCACCTAAATGAAAAAATTAGCCAAAAATAATCAACAAGTTTAGGAAAGCTAAAAAAAGGGCACTTTAGCACATTTTTCTACACTTTGGACACTATTTAATAACAAGATGTATCGAAACATGAATATTTTCACTGGGGTTCTCAGTTAAGCATTTTTTGTCAATAATTATATTCCTTGATTTAGATGGTCTTCAATGAAAATGGGAAAAATGGCTAAGAAAAACTCTAACAAAAAATATACTTATACAGTACTTGTTTTCTGGTTTTACAACTTGAAATTACTTAGTAGTATTTATGACACATACGTTAAAGAATTTGCTTATCATATGATTATTAAAGTTTTGTTTAAACAAAGATTTATGAGATTATTTCAATTAATAAATAGAAGTTTTTATCATTGATTTTGTATAATCTAATATTTATTTAAATTTAAAATATGTCAAATATTAATATGAAAAAGAGTCTTATGATTATAAGTCACCTTATAAATCTTAATTTTACGTTTAAAGGTTAGACCGATTTAAATTTAGCAATAACTGGCACAGTAGTAAAAATTTTTCCAGTGATCAATAGTGCTTTGTAATTGTTTACCATATGGATAACCTAGAAAGTTATTTGAAAAAAGTATAAGAGCAGAGTCAAAGGGAGCCTTTGAAATTAGCATTTCCAGTGGCGAGGAAAAACCCGAATAGGGGTAGGATATGTGGGCCAAGAGAAAAAGCTGCTCACCTCGACATATACGGTCTGCCTGCCATCAAAGGTAAAGCCAACGAGGTCCGGCTTCAGATCGATCGAGTAATGATTGGGCTTGACGTTGCTTGGCAATCGTTGAAAGGCTTTCTTTTTGTTTGCCATCTTATTACAGCTCGGTTCTACCACGGGGTTGCTTTTGGTGAGGGTCTCGGTGCTCAAGCTGCAGCAGCACTTGGGCCGTTGCAGGTAAAACGGTAAGCGGCGGCAGCTGCCTCTCCTCGATTCAACGGCAAAACTCGAGAGACAACAGTAGCGCTGACGTCGCTGCTGTTGCAGATAAAAGGGTGCTGCTGCTTCTGTTTGCCTCGCTAATGTCGCCGCCTTGGTGCGACAGTAGTGCCGACTCACTCGACGAGCCGCCGGCCGCGCTGCGCCAAATGCAATTGCGCCGATGCCGCTGATTGCGCGTACAGTCGACGCCAAAAACAGCATGTTTTTTTTTTTTGGAAAAATCTTGATTTTACCTCCAAGGGATTGGAGATGACACCTGACACTTTTTACAATGAGATCTGCTTCTTTTTGCTTAGGACCTGTCCATTTTGTTTATAGTTGCCCACATGGGAGAGGGCTGGAGCCTGGAGTTGAATCTGATGGAGCGATATATGGAGGCTAAAAATCTTTGGATCTTATCTGCAAATAAAGCCGTTCTATAACATCGTTAAGTTGGTTCAGTTTCCTGAGTTTCCAGAGCTTTTTTTAACTGTTCTCGAATGCATAGTGTTTTAACGACATTATCATACACTAATTAGCGACCAATACACGTGCAAAGAATGTATATCTTTCGAATATCCAAATTTAAAAGTTTGAATTGTGCATGTGTATGTGAGTCTAAGTTTAGATATTGATATTTGATACCTTATACCTATATATTTGTGCGAAACGGAGCACGCGGTTTTCGTGGAGAGAAATCGTTATATGTCCGTTGATCTCTTGGTTCGGAACTTTAGACTCTATACTTATATTAAGTACTTCAGTAGTTCCACTGTTCCACTAATTTTAAGGGAGACGTATATATATATTGCAAAGTGCATAAGGCATAAAATCGCGATATCGATAATCGATCTAAACTTTTAAAAACTGCCAAATCGAAAATACTATCGAATGCTTAACGCGCGCGAATTATATTGCTATTAGGTTTGAAAAAACAAATTCTAAAATCAAATGTACTATTAATAATTAATTATTATTATAAGTACTAATCACTTTTTTATTTATATTGATGTATTACATAAATAATAGTGTTACATAAATAATAAATTATTACAACAGGTGATAAGGATAGATTGATCTTTTAGAGATTATACCAGCATCAGGCTTGTCGTCAAATTTGTAGACGGCGTGATCGCACAAAATCTGCGCGTGTGCGCTATCCGTTGTGCTTTACAGTTTACACGCTATTTGTGTATATTTATATAAATAAATGAATAAATGATCATCGTTGCCGAACAACATAACATATGGAAATATAGATATATACAAATATCTTGTAAAGCACACGGGATAGCGTATACACGCGCAGATTTTGTTCGATCTCCTTCACTGCGACTACGCTGTCTTCAAATTTGACGACAAGCCTGATGCTGGTATAATCTCAAAAAGATCACGTTCATTTTTTTTTATTTTTTTTTACCTTTATTACGTAAAGAACTATTTTTAGTATCCATTTTGAAAATGAAAACAGCAAGGAAATTCTATGGGAAGTGTAGTATTTAGCTACAATTAAATAAAAGTGATCAATAATGTAATATAATTTATATTGATTTTATTGATAATATAATCTATAAATTATAGTATTATGGTGATTCGTATGATGGTGATTCGTATTTTTCATTCATATATACACTTAAATTTTCATAATTCTTATTATATACGTTTCGCATATTTTACATATTTTTCTTTTTCGTTTAATGCTTTTTCATATTTCATCAATAATTTCGTATAATGGTCCTGAAACAGAAAAAACACAAAAATATAAAATATTTTGAAAAATTCAAGACAATACTAAGCCATTTCAAAAGATAAGACTCGGGAAATTTAGCTTTTCAATCAGTAGTTGTATCCTAATTATATTGGAGAAGTTGTGATAAAGATTCTCAACGTAAAATTACGTCCTCTGAGATCATTGTTGAAGACTCAAGACTAAAAACATAAGGTAATATTTTTCTACAAATACATACAATAAAATCAATCTAATTAATTAATTAATCTAATCAATCTAATTTAATTAGCAAATTAAACTTCTTATAGTTCTGAAAATAATATATTACAAATATAATCCAACTATTCAAAAAAAGATGTGAATAAATTTAATTTTTTTTCTGTAGATATATATATATTTTGTTTTTAAAAATCAATATACGAAGACTTTTAAATAAGAGACTTTTTGATTAGAATGTAGGATTTCATTAGATGTAGGATAATAACCACAAATACTAACCTCACATAGTAATCGAAAATCGTAGTCGTTACACACAGTGCAACATAACAGTACGTGCTCGTGATCGCAATATCAAAATTTTTTCTTATATTTTCTTGAATTATCTTACTTGTTCTCGCTCTCGCTTACATACATCAGTTGATAATAGCAGACAATATTCTTTCTCCCTATCCTCTCTCTCTCTCTCTCTCTCTCTCTCTCTCTCTCGAAAATCGAAGATTCTCAATCGTCGACGCGAATCGCCATAATACGAATCACCTAAATAATATGGACCTAAATATTTAAATATCGAATTATAAATAGTAGGTATAAGTATAATACATACATGCAATAAAAAGTAAAAAATAATTGGTGATTCCGCATATTTAGATAAAATGGTTTTTTGAGAAATATTTGGTTCTCACTTCTCACTAAATCGTTTAAATATTTGTGAATTAGTGCTGCCTTGCCGTATTCGTCTGTTTCTACTTCTATGTATTAATTAAGCATGCTTTTTTAACATATTTTCAATTTTTTTACGTTATGCCGTATGCGTCTCTTTATACACTAAATGTTTGCATAAGTTTCATATATTTAGCTTACAATTTTAATTTCGAACTTAAATTTCTTTTTTAAAAACATTATTGGTTCTATATATATTCTTATTAAAAATTACATGATCATTATAACTCTTATTCAATGTGTTTTTGGAATATGTAATATTTTTCCGACTTTTATAAAATCACATAGCGTTAGATATACAGGGTGGGGAAAAAGTATGGAAACCCCTAGGTTTCTGTCAAGGCTTGATAAAAAATAAAATAACCAAGGTCAAACCTTATGTAACTTTCAACGAGGAGTTTGGTGGTGACCTTGGATTTGACCTTGAACCTCATTTTCAAGGTCATTTCAAGGTCAGGTTTGTTTTTTTAAATAGAAACCCGCATTTTTTACACCGGAAACGGAAATAACGGAAACGTCTACGTTCGGATATGTATCAAAGTATGAGGTCACCATAACCTCTAGAGTACGAACAGAGGTCAAATGAAACTCAGTGTGTTAACCA
>UELV01135417.1:0-69643 GCA_900490015.1 Megastigmus stigmatizans | reverse complement strand
ATATTTGAACATCGATTGCACTTTTTTGCAGTATTTTGAATTATTGTCATTGCATTTTCCTTATGAAAAAAATTCATAAAGTTGAAAATTTCCAAAATTTTTTTACTTTTTTTCGTGAAAAATACGCCATATTTTTTTGCAGGAGTATTTTAACAAAAAATCGGTATCATCATTCGAAAAACAGCTCAAAATACGTCGGATATGATCTTTTTCAAATTTTTTCAAACCTTTTTATTAGTTGAAAAAAGCCTTGAAAAAGATGTTGAAAATTCGGGGTCTTGGTCGTTAACGGGTTAAGAATCATAATACGGATTTGCAGGTGTCAGGTACCAACTCAGCTGAACACTTAAGAAGGTGCCAATTTGCATGCACCATTTTTGTCATCGAGATACGCTGCAGAGTTTAAAAAGATCTGATTCTGATTCGTTTTATCTGCTTCTGACAGCCATATACAAAAGAGCCTCTTATGATCACAAGGCAAATCAGAAACAGATTTTTTAAAACTCTGCAACTTGTCTAGAAAGTCAATGATTAAACGGAGCATGCGAATAGACACCTTCTTATACACGCTCTGCCGAGTTGGCACCTTATTCTTCCCACCCAACTAAGCGTAAGTATTTGTTGAATATAGCTTCGACGAGTTGAAAATAATGTGAGTGCATTTGGAGCGCCACCCTCGGCGCCACAATGCACCACTATTGCCGCATGCAATGTCATCTGCATTCTCTATACATCGCGACGCGATTACTATCACGTACTCCTATTTTCCTCGTTTAATCTGTATATAGTACGTATTAAGGGCAATTTTCTTGAGAAATGAAAAAATTTCATGGCTGCTGCCTTTCTTTTATCGTCTGGGCAGTGGGATTCATGACACGATTTAACTGCGTCGAGTTAAAATATTCTTAATTTCGTCTAGCGGCAGATAAATGGGCGCATAATAAATTACAATAATGGCATCATAATCATAAAATAATCTTTATAAATGAAATAAAAACTGTTCGCTATTTTTTATGAGAATAATTTATTTCAATCATTATAATGTATCTTTAGAATAAAATTTTTCTCACAAAGATACTGAAGATGAAGATTTTTAGAAGTATTTTAGAGATCGATTTTATCATTCTTGTAACATCTGAAAACACATGTTGAAGGCAGAACATTGACAAACGGCAAACGACCTGAATATTGATTAATTTGTTTATAATTTTAATATTCGCGTTATTAATATAAACTTAAATTTGAAATGGAAAAAATGTGTTCGCCAGATAGGCCTTTTTCCATGTCGCAAAAAATTGAGATAGGTTGATTTTACCCAAATAAGTTGAGATACATTCCTATGCTCTTTTTCCACTTATAACGACGATTCATGCGTCACTAATATAACTGTACACATGTGGTAGATTCGAACTATTACACGCGCCTCTGCTTGTATCTATATATAATCATTTGCATACCTAAACAATTTTAGAATCATGTTACAATACAAGATTGCAGGCTCTAGACTTTTTAAAACAAAATATAATACAATTGCCTCATCATGTAATCATTACTTATACATAAATAAAAAATAAAAAATTCTAAACATATACAAACAATAAAAACTGAGACTACTGTAATCCTAACGAATGCCTTTTTATAATACTCGGTGACATGATCAAAGAATATAGATAAACGTCTATCTTCGTTGATATGATGGTGCATAAAAGTATTGCTATGACGGTAAGCTAGCCTTATTATTCGAATTGAGTGCCGCATGCACCTTATGCGTATACTAACTTTAGTCGCTAAGCTTCCGGCGGAGCGCGACTCTGTATCGCCGCCTACATCCGCTATCGCATTCGTAAAAAGCTCGCAGCTCCAAGATGGCCTCGTATGTGCGGTGAGTCGATTCTCTCCACAGCTCGATTAATAATTTCTGAAAAAAATTCGCGAAAGTCTCTGTCAGCAAGTCAACGCTCGACATAGCGTTCTGCGTTGTATCGGCCACGACTTTTTACCAGGATGTCGCGCCCCGGGACTTTGAGGTTAGGACTCGCGATCGCGCGCTTTTTTTCTCCTTTACATTTACTCTCTGTCCTTTTCCCTCTTGGCCGAGCAATTTTTTTCTATTTATAATGTATAGAGTCTGACGTGTCACACGCCGGCAACGTTTTACACTCTTAAGCTTTTATTGTATTTCCCGGTGTGGAGGGCAAACTTTTTTCATTCGCGTCCGTGAAACCATACTTCTTCGTGCATTAAGCTTCAATTGACGTGTTGTTTTCCTCACTTTTATTATTATTAGTTTGTATTAAAGTAAAAAAGTGGCGTTAATTTAAAGAGATGCAATTTGTTTACTTGCTTATCGGCAATTTTTCATCGTTGACGAGTCGTTGCGAAAGAAAACTTTTCATCTCACCGATAACCCATATTATGACATTCTGATTATCTCTGTTGTTTGACTTTTCCAACTCTTCTTTGATTGCGTTACTGGGACTCGAGGCAAAAAGCAGAGTAAATCGGACATTTATTTGCTAGACAAAATGTTTCTTTACAGGCTGGGGTTTGCAATACTCTTCTTTGTATTCATGGTCGGAGCTGTGCCCAGAGAAAACTTCAAGACATGCGAGCAGAGCAGCTTCTGCAGGTAATAATATTTTTTCATTGCTCTTTTAAACTTTCAATTAGAACTAAATTTTCCTTTTGTTCTGTACTGCAAACAGAGTAACTTTAATCTCAATACAAAAACATAAAAACATATTAACTGTAGATTAAATTTCATGACATTTTAGATAAGAAAACTACCTCGCACTCAAATCTAATAATGAATGATAAAAGATACTGATGAATGTTTTAACTTTAGAAAGATAATATATAATATTAAGTAAAAAAGTGTTGTCTATGAAAAAGTGAGTTGAATAACTTGATAAAAATGTTTTGATTACAAGTACGAAGAAACGTAATAAATTTACAATTCTATATATATATATATATATTCAACTCTGATGATTATTTTATATTGGATTTAAGGCGATGTCGAAAAGTGGAACCTGGAAAAACTGCTTATGAACTTCTACCAAATACAGTTGCTCACAATGAGTCAACGTTATACATTGAACTGTATAACAAAAATACTGGAGTCTACTATAAAGTGGAACTTACAGCTTTAAAAAACAATTTATTCAGGCTGCATATCAATGAAAAAAGCCCACTTCACCCAAGATATGAAGTGGAATATGCCTTGCAAGATCACCCTCAACTTGCAAAATTGGACCTTGTTGAGAAAACAGCTACTCATATTACTGTCGCAAATGGACCTAACAAAGCTATACTATTTGTCAGTCCTTTCAAGATTGATTTATACTCTGGTGATCATTTAGTTATTTCCACTAATGCTCGTGGTCTCATGAGGTTTGAACATTTACGTAACAAACCAGAACCGTAAGTCATAATTTTCCCTAATTGCATATTTTATAAAAACTGCTGATACACTAATAATACGTTTATTTTTTTCGATTTACAAAGAAAAACAGAACAGCAAGAAGGAGAAAATGCAGAAAAAGCTGAACCTGCAGTACCAGAGTTCCCTGGTGATGGAGCAGAAAATGATCCAGGTACATGGGAAGAAAATTTCAAGAGTCATCAAGATTCCAAACCATTGGGACCTGAAGCTGTCGCATTAGATTTCAGTTTTCCAGGTGCTGAGCATGCTTATGGTGTTCCAGAACATGCTGATTCTTTTGCCTTAAAGTCCACAAAGAAAACAGATCCATACAGATTGTACAATTTGGATGTCTTTGAATATGAAGTTAATGAGAGAATGTCATTATATGGATCCATTCCTGTTCTCTATGCGCATGGGTATGTAACAAATGTTTTTCTTTCTTTAACAATTTTACATTCTATAGTTATACATATTGCTTATATCAATGGTTTTTGCCTTTTAATTTTTAGGAAAGAAACGACATCTGGAGTTTTTTGGCTTAATGCAGCTGAAACTTGGATTGATATTCTCTCTAATGCAGACAACAATGTTGTTGAAACTATTGTTAACTACGTTTCAGGATCTGGAAAGAAACCACAAGTAGATGCTCACTTTATGTCAGAATCTGGAGTCATTGATGTTTTCTTCTTACTTGGACCTGAACCAATGGACGTCTTTACACAATATACTAGACTCACTGGAACTGCAAATTTACCACCTGTAAGAATTTCTCAATTGAAAAATTTAAAAGAGAAGAATATAATTACTACAAGTTTTTTTGCATTTTTCACTACTGCTGAAAAAAAAATGTCGCAAGATTAATGTCAAATTTTCGTTCTTTAAATTATAATAAATTTTTTGTCTCTACTTAATCAGATGAAAAATTAATTTGACTTTATGGCATAATGTAACCTACTAACATACTTATTTTCTTAGATCTTTTCACTGGCATATCATCAGTCACGATGGAATTACAACGATCAGGACGATGTGCAACAGATAGCTGACAATTTTGACAAATACGATTTACCAATGGATGTAATGTGGCTGGATATTGAATACACTGATAGCAAGAAATATTTCACTTGGGATAAAAGGAAGTTCCCGAATCCATTAGAAATGATCAAAAATTTGACCACTAAAGGACGCAAACTCGTTGTTATCATCGACCCACACATCAAGCGCGATAACAATTACTTCCTGCACAATGAAGCGACTAGCCTTGGCTACTACGTCAAGCACAGGGATGGAAAAGATTATGAGGGCTGGTGTTGGCCTGGTGCATCGTCTTATCTTGATTTCTTCGATCCAAAGGTTTGCCTTTTTACTATCATTATTATTTATTCGAATTGAAATTTCGGTTAGTTCACGAGTCCAAAACATTTTTGAGGGACATCAAGTAAATAATTGACTCTTAAACCAACCGAAATTTAAATTTCAATATTATTGATCAACGGTGTTTTAAATGATGTATATTATTTATTTCAATTGATTATACTATATCTCGATTAATCTCGAAAATTTGTGTTCACCGCATTTTGACGGAGCATATCTACATCCTAAAATTCTTTAATATGGCAAATTGGTACTTGAATTTTTACAGCCATGATTAAATAATTCAAAATATCAACAATCCTTTTGTACATGATGCATTAAATGTAAATTATTTTATCAATAAATTTTATTATGTTATAATATAGCTATGCTTAGAGAAACAATATTAGATTAGATAAACCATAGAATATTTTTATTTCAATATAGTATAATCAAATTATTATTTATTTAAAGTTTACTTAATTTTTAATTACATTATTCTAAGATAGTTTTTAAATTCCTATTATACAAAATTGCTGATAAAATGCTCAAACCTATTAAATCAGTAATTTTTAAAGCTATATTTTCACTATTATAAAGATATGATAACAAAACTTTTCATACGAGCACCTGAAAGTAAATTCTTTTTCTGAGTTTTACTATAAGAAAATAAATAAAACCTAAATTTATTTTTCAATACAGCAATGTTTATTTGTACTGACTCCATTCTTAAACTTAATATGTTTTTGGCCAGAATTCCTCGCTAGTGTTTGCTCAGCATAATCTTTTGTTAATGTTAAGTTTATATTTGCTATAAACTTTTTTAATATAAAACAATAGGGTGTGCATTTATTCACTGAAGTGCTTTTAAGCAGCGAAGCATTCTCAAAGATTAACATAATAGGGAGCTTGCTAGAAGCTAGAATAGATCTTAATAAATTAGGCACTAAAAGATAGTCGGACTTAATATAACTTCTTAATATAATACATATATGTGATATGATATGATATGATATAATAATAATAATTTAATAATTTAATTCTAATTCCCAAATAGAATATATAGAAGAAAAAATTCAGATGAAAAAATATAAATACAGGGTGCACTTTATGTACCAAAATATTTTAAATGTTTAAAATTCGCTAAAGAAGTTTGAATGGAAGCTCCTTAATATAATATATGATATGATATTTTAGGAAATTTAAATTTATTACAAATGAATCATTCATTAGTCTAAATATTTACTATTACGAATACGTTCTCATTCAAAAGGATCTGCGTAGTTTTTCTTCATCTACACCAAAAGCTAGAGATTTTTAAGTAACATAACTTTCTCGTCAAAATAGACTCGTGATTACTACGGTGGCCAATACGACCTGAGCAAGTTCGAGGGTACGACGAATGACGTGCATCTCTGGAACGACATGAACGAACCATCGGTGTTCAACGGACCGGAGGTGACGATGCCCAAGGACCTAATGCACTATGGGGGCTGGGAGCACCGTGACGTGCATAATCTCTACGGTTTGGTCTACACGATGTCCACCTACGACGCGCTGTTCAAGCGCTCAGGCGGTACCCTGCGACCCTTCATATTGTCTAGGGCGTTCTTTGCTGGCTCTCAGCGCTACGCTGCAATATGGACTGGCGACAACACCGCCGAGTGGGAACATCTGCAGGCCTCGTACCCAATGTGCCTGTCTATCGCTATCTCTGGCATCTCGTTCTGCGGTGCTGATGTTGGCGGATTCTTCAAGAATCCCGACTCCGAACTCTTTGTTAGGTGAGAGCCTGCTTTTTTTCTTGATTGCGATAGTAAACTTGAAAATTTGAAAATTCTGTTAAAAATCATTCTTTCCATTATAAACAGAATTTTAAAATTTGCTGTTTTGCAAAGTTTTCAATAGTGTTACTTATTTTATAAATTTTAATCTGAAAAATTTGAATGCATGTGGACTTTGCACAATAAATAAAAATATATTCTGTGATTAATATCAATTAAGATTATATATTGAAATATGATATATATAGTTAAATGTGTGTTCAAATATAAAGTCTTAACATTCGATTTCTTTATACTATTATGATGAAGCATTTAAAATATTTTCTAGACCCTCATTGTTCATCTTTTAACATGGGTTCCCTATGCTAAGCTTCTGACAAAGAAATATTTTAATGACTTATCAAAAACTTGCATATAATGCAGAACAATTGTAACTACTGAATGTGTGAAAAGTTTAGAGACGGTTTCCGGTGATAATTATGTAGATAATGCTATTTGAAGTGATTTAATATTATGAATATACTATATCGCGGTACAGGCTGTGCAAAAATTTATATTTCCAGTTTGATGTATTAACGTCATTTCATATCTTCTGAACCGTTTATAAATATTTGAATATTTATCTCATAAACTTTAAATAAGTAAAATGAAAATCAACTTGCTAACCTTACATTATGGTCGACGCGCTTATTTACAAATATATCCGTAAATACGTGGATTTTCACGAGCATTCACTAATCTAATATCTTGCAAACACATATGTAATTATTTTGCCAACTCCTCTCATTAAATAACAGTAGGAGTTTACAACAGCCATTGTATTATTATATGAAACTAAATACATGAATAAATATAAATACTGTCCTTTTTAAACATTTACAAAAAAAAATTAACAACCTTAAAAGATAAAGGTGTCACCTTGATAAATATATGCACATTTTTTCAGATGGTATCAAGCTGCTGCTTGGCTTCCTTTCTTCCGTCAGCATTCGCACATCGAGACCAAACGCCGCGAGCCTTGGACTTTCAACGACGAAGTGATCAGCATCGTCCGCGAGTCGCTCCGACTGCGCTACTCGTATCTGCCACTTTGGTACACGCTGTTTCGTGAGCACGAGGTCAATGGCTCGCCCGTTATACGTCCGATTTGGGCCCATTATCCAGCCGAATCTGATGCTTTCGCCATCGACGATGAAATACTTGTCGGTGATTCCATTCTTGTCAAGCCTGTATTCCATCCATCTGTAACCGAAGTTTCAGTCTACTTCCCAGGCGAAGGCAAAGTTGGATGGTAAAAAATTACATTTTTTTACTCTTATACTCACTGAAGTAGCCTCCCATGGAACATAGTTATCGGCAATTACTGCTTTATACTTTTTTCTTTCAACTTTCAAGATTTCAACATTTTTAGGGTTAAGCCCAATTCTCCGTAATCCACAGAATTGGGATCAACTTACTAAAAGTTCAAATATTGAAAATCGAACGAAAAAAGTATGAAAACGTAAATATCGTAAATCTTATGAAAAATAGTAGTAATAGAAGTGTGAAATTGAAAATGCAAGATTGTACAATGCTTAATTGGCATTGTGTAAAAACTAGAAATTACTAATTACAATCAGCTGACTACTATTATTGTCTGATAAGAGAATCGAGAATAATAAAATTATAATACATTCCTCGTAGTGAATATATAAATATACAGTATATAAATGAATCAACAGGTATGACATTGATACAATGCAGCAATACGGCGAGACGAGCAGACTGAGTATGCCGGTGACGCTACACAGGATCCCGATATTCCAACGCGAGGGCACGATAGTGCCGCGCAAGATGCGCATAAGACGTAGTACAGTCGCCATGAAGAACGATCCTTACACTTTGGTCGTTATTGCCGACAAGCAGGGACAGGCCAAAGGCAACCTTTACATCGATGATGAGGCAAGCTTTGAGTACAGGCACGGCAAGTACCTGTATCTCAGGCTTAAACTCGAAGGCAAGAAGCTGACTTCGACTTTCCTTCAGAAGCTGGCCACTTATAGCACCAAGAGCTGGCTTGAACGCGTCGACATCGTGAACCCGCCTAAAGACATTACTAAGGCAGTACTACATTCCAAAGGTAAGAATCTGATAAGCTTGTTAACGCCTTGCTTTCTACTAGTTTAGGGGTAAGGTAAGTTCATATAAAATTATTGACTATTGAAGATAATTTCCTTAGTAAGTGATTGAATTTTTTAGTCGCTTAATACGTAGCTTTACAACTTTATTTCGCATTTCATAAATATATTATCCAATTCAATTTATATCCTTTTAATTTATTTTGCAATTTGAGAGATTTTATCAAGAGCTATGAATTTCCAAAACAATATATTCGTAAAAGTTAATACCTTCATAAAAGCTGCAAATTATATCTGTTTACATAAAACATTTTAGCAAATGCCATAGATCTATATTATCAAAAAAGTTAAAATTACTAAAAGCAATATATACGATTTTATAATTTTTATTTCAGCCCAAGGTAAAGTTGATTTGGAAGCCAAGTACAATCCCAACAACAATGTACTGACGGTGCGCAAGCCAGGTGTAAATATGGGCGAGGAATGGACAATTGACTTAGTAGCTTAAAAAGATGCTTTTTTTTTTAAAGTAAGAAAACAAATAAGATATGGAGGCGAGCGATGAATTTAGGAGACTCTTTAAACACACCCACACAGGAGAACGCTAAATAAGAATGGTGTATAGCAATTGTGCAACGTTTTTTCATCTGTGATCCAGTATAAAATATTGCGTCTTGATGAGTAATCGCAAAATGTATAGCGTCCTTTGTAGATATAAAACCAAAAATATGATAAAAAATACCTGTAAAACTCATAAACACAGCTTGATTGAGCCTCCAAAGTACTCATTTGTACAAGTAGTACAGAAGCGCAGTGTGTCTACTTTCACTCTTTTATATGATTGAGTTAGTTTGCATTTTTATATGTCAGTGTGAATTCACACGTTACAAGTGTGCGCCAGTTTATGCAAAGGTGAACCCGTTATATTGTTTCTTAATGTTAACTGCGGTAAATATTTTTCTTTTCTATTGTCTTTGAGTGAGCAAAAGGGTAAAATGGATAATCGACTAAGTCGAGGCAATATTTATAATTTATA
The DNA here is from genome assembly GCA_900490015.1 of Megastigmus stigmatizans. Lineage (NCBI taxonomy): Eukaryota > Metazoa > Arthropoda > Insecta > Hymenoptera > Megastigmidae > Megastigmus > Megastigmus stigmatizans. The sequence continues at coordinate 59,926 of UELV01135417.1, read as the reverse complement.
ATGGAGATTTCGAAAACTAATTAAATATACATTTTACGTTGTAATAAAATTGTGATTTTTAATTAAAAAGAAAGATAACAAAACACTTATCCTATTAAAGTCCAGTAGAACTTATACATAGTTTATTACTTTCTCGTGATCGTATAAAATTTTATATAAAATTCCATGGAATATCACATTTACTTACTCGTAATTTCACGAGTTAGCACGAAATATAAATGGATTGAGACAAGGCAAACATTTTTTATAAGTAAATAACCTAATAATAATTCTAAGAACTATAAAAAAAAGCACTGACTTGAATTATTAAACAAACACATACTATAATATGAATAGCAAGTAAAACTAATTAGTTAACTTTAGGCATCTTCAACTCCATTTAAAGAATCTTATTTATTTAATAAATTTCTTTAAAACATTATTTACAATTTTTACATGTGCAAATCCAGTTTTTAAAATGTTCTAATGCTTTCATTCGAAAAAAAATTTCATCACATACATTCTGAACTATAATTCAAGCGCTAAATGTATAAAAAATAGAATTTCGTAGAGTATACGTAGTTTTTCTTTCATCATATAAATATGTGCAATTAAAAAATTTGTAAAAATTTTCCTCGTTTGATATACATTATTGTTTGAGTGTGAAAAATTAAATAACACAACTCGTTTACAAACGTTCAGTGGGCGCCTGTTTATGCGCCAAATACAAAAATCCAATAGATGAAAGGGCGGATACGAGAAATATCACGTCGAACCAGCGATGATAAAAATTGAACTGCAGCTCGCCCAGGACTTGGGTTATAATTATTCGATACTCAGCTGGCATGTTCATTCGCATAAGCAGCACCGATGACACGAAATACATTCCCTAAAACATTTATTTATTAATTTACAATAAACTGCTAGTGACAGGTAATATTAAAGTTACAATTTCAATTATAATTAAAAATTGTCATGTAGTCACTTTTATGGTAGATGTCAAACAGTGATTAAATAACTAAAGTTTATGAGTATTATAAATAATAAAAATCAAATTGATATTGAAAAAACTGTATCTTACCATTATTTGAGCAAGTATTAAAACAATAATGTTCGAAGATTTGCTGCTCGATATGGCGTAGAAAAACTGAAATCGATAGATCGTGAGTCATTGTTTTTATAAGTTTAAATCTTGTTCAAAATGTAAAAAAAAAGCATCTTTTTTCCTCACCTTTGTCAGAGTGAGGAGTAACCCTCTGATGGATGACAGAACAATGCATCCAACAAGATAAAAGGATATGTGCTGTGACCAAAAAGTCACATCAATATTGAAACCGATCCAGTGTACTGCTATTTCCATTCCTCTGGTTACTGGATCTTTCTTTCCTACTCGATCGAAAACTATATTTATTGTGGACTAAAAGGAAGAATTTTTTAGAATATATGATGAATGGCCTTTATTCATAGTAGTTATTTTAATAAAAATATGAAACACTAATAGTGTAATCAGAGTACGGAATCACTACAAATTACTCACAATAAAGATTTTCCACATACAGTATATTGAGAAAAAGTAGCCTAGAAAATTAAAATATTTTCCTTTCCATGTAGCAGCCCATTCTAAACGCTCTCTTGCATTTTGGATATCATGAGCCTCTAAAAATAATTGTCTAGACAATTCTTCTAAAGTTAGCACTTCTTGCTGCAATTGCTTTACATCTAAAATCATTGAAAAGTTTGCAAATGTTTATTATGACGGCATAATTTGAGATATATTTGAAATACAAAGCTTACTTTCTTGGTTTCCTTTTATGGCAGTTATGGGCGTTAGCATGCCCCATAATCTAGATCTACTATCAGTCTTTATAGTTTGACCTTCTCCTTTTTTGGCTAAGGCTATTCGTTTCTTTTTGGCAATAATCATGTCCATAGTTTGAAGCAATCGCCTCTCTATTGCTTGGACATCAGCATAGGAAACTGGTCGCATAAAGTAGGCCATTGAGGAATAAGGATAATTCACTGCACCAAAACCTGATAAAAGAGCCATTACTGTAACTCCAATAACACCTATTCTACTGACTCCTTGCTCAATTGATAGTAAACCCTTCTTAGGACTTAAAATGGGAAAAGGATCACCTAATTTCCAGAATAAATATAGATAAAAGAGGTAGACCATAACTGTCAAAGGCCTAATGAGGTTCAGTCTTACTGTGGATAAATAAAAAAAAATCAAATCGAATGAAAAAAAGATTTAATTTATACTTAAATTATTTTTCTAAATTTCCTTACTAAAACCAATATTACTTATAATGAAGTAGGCAATGTAAAATGGTATCAAAACTATTACCATGAATAGTAATGAATAAAGGCCAAGATTCCAGTGAAAATACCTAGAACTATTATAATTTTAAAATTAGAAAAAAAACAACTTTTATTGAATAACTTAAAGTATAAGATAATATATTTACCTAGTTTCTAGTAAACCAACAATTTCAAAAATGATCAATTCAAACATGGTACAAGACAGTGAAAAAGTTGTAGAAAAAATAAGTTGAACAAGCCTATGGTGTACTTCATAGTCCCGAAAAAGCTGTTTTACAAAGAATACCCATCCTCCTAAGAAGAAAAATACCTAAACATATAAAAGAAAAGTCAAAAAACATTTAAAAACGAGAATGAAACTGAAATAATAAAAACAGAACTCTCAAACAAGATTTAAGATATCCATATCGATATGAACTTGCAAAATTATTAACAAAAAGTTATCAAATGCTTACTTGATTGATAAAAAATTTCAATTAGTAAAGTGCCGGATGCACAAAATTTTGTATTAACAATATACAGCAGAAAACAAAACAAGACCGCCTAACCTTACAATTAAATTTTGAGGTTATAAAGTTTTAACTTGAAAATTAAAAATTTTTACCTGAGTAAACAGGATGATGAATGTATCTTCAATGAAACCCATGTTTCAGTTTTAATTATACAAATTCACGTTAAAATGCTATCCATGTTTTCGTTTTTGAAACGTGACAGCTTGTCGGCTATTCACGCAAAAACATTCCCACGACAACAGTAAAATAAGTATCTGGCCCGCCAGGGTGGCACTGCAGGCAACTGGCAAGTGGCAAGTGGCAAATCGAATCGAAAACAAAAGTCGAGTGTTGAATGTCGCACGATCGATAAATTTGAACAATATCGCACCATCGATAAATTAGCACTCAAATTCTTTTTGTAATAGTTGTGTTGTTTCCTTCTTTGAATTTTTAATTTTTGTATGACACGACGATCAGAATATCTAATCGAAAAGACGCGTGTTATTGATTTCATTTTACTCACGGAAAATACTTGCATATACTACTCAAGAAAAATATTAGGTATTGTAAAAATATATCTTATAATTTTTTCTGTTTGTTTAATATCTAATTTAAGCATATAATTATAAGGTAGCGGCTATAGCTATATATTATGGGGAAACCCATAGAGGTATTAACTTACATTAAAGATCCGTTACAAACTACAAACCATCCGAAAAATCGGATATTCCGACTATGATATAAAAAACAAAGCGTTCGTCACATGGCCGTAAGATTTTGTGATGTGACTCTCGGTTCCTGAAATCGCATTTTATTTACAAATGTTTCATTACGATACCAAAGCAATATTTATAGGCATTTTTATAGTTATGTGCTCCCATATTGAATAGAACACATCTATTATACAATACATATACATATTAATTGAAGCATATGTTATTTGATTAAAATGTCATTAAATCGTTTACAAATTTTACAATCAATTTTGATTTAAATTAAAAAAAATTATTGATATGTCATTGCACTGAATCTAACATTTTTATTTTCAATGGTAATTACCTTTCAGTCTTCACTACATATAAAAAGTATTAATGACAATTGTCGTTATAGTTAACTTGAAAAACCTGTCGAATAACGATACTTTTCCTCGTATACCAACGCATAAAGCACGCATTTCTTACCCTGTGCCGGCATGTTATACTTTAGGCACTAGTATAAGGAAAAATAGTATATGCACCACACGGAAGAAAAACTTCGGCTCGGGTGTCACTTTACGCGAGTGCTCGACTGTAAAAGTTTTTTCGCCCTATAGGTGCATAATATATACTATAAAAGCTGCAATTGCTCGCTACGCATTGTAAGTTCACACACAGACACACACGCACACACATATTCACCCAACCACCCACACAATGGTCCATTATGGTCCATCTATATTGAGTATGGCCTGATGTCGACGGTATACACCCATTCAGGCCCCTATAATTTTTATGATAAACAAATTTTGAAGATTCAGGGACACACATGTTCAATGTTGAATAACCTTTGTTTCGAAGAAAAGGATATTGGCGAGCTCATGAAATGGAATTAGTTCCAAATAATGTCAAACAGCACTTACACAAACTTTGACATAAAGTGACACGTTCATTTTCCTGATTAGCTTTCAAAACTTGTAAAAATTCTCATTGTACAACCTGTTGAGCTTAGATTGTGCCTTATACTTTATGAAAAGCAGTTCCAAAATATACATATTTATATATCAACTTGCATCCAAGATAGCACCTTCTTTAACAGTTTGTAAATTAAAACAAATTGGAATGGCTTATCTAGATGTTATTCCTGCTGTAAGAGAACAGGCAGGTCGTGACTCAAGCCGTAAAATTTGTCTATTATTTTATTACAATAATTTTACAATGTGCTTTAGAAATAGGTATCTATTATAAATTTAAACCTAATAATCAAAATAGTTGATGGGATGTAACTAAACTACTTTTTTGATAGAATTCTGCAATATAATAACAATATTGAATACTGATTTAGCATACTAATATTAAAAATTTATTGCCAATTCGTAGTTGGTCAACACGACAATCTCCAATTCTTCAGGTCTATACTATATGTATACAATTTTAAAACTTGAAAATAACTATCATTATGTCATACCCATTTCTTATGAAAAGTGTATGGTATTTTTTTACTGCTGTAAAGTATGAATTTCTCATTCTATTGTATATATGTACATATATAATATATTCTATTTTTCACTTTACAATAAAGCCCAGGTACCAATTAGCAATATATTTGACAGATTATAAAAACAAGCCTTTAGTTGCCAAACTTTTATTTTACCTTTAAATGTTATTTGAAACATCCTATAATACGAGTATGTATATATAGGTAACTGCAGTTAAACGTTCCTGTTTTCCGGACACACACATGTTCCATTTAGCTTATAAGTTACTAAATACGCTCCCAAACTCCTTCGTGCGTAAAGACCAAAAAGCCCCGCGAGCAACTTTCGCAATTGCCTCCTTTTCGGAAAAGCGAAAGAAAATCTCGCACGCAGAATCGGTATTGGAGCTCGCTGACACACAGGCTTATAGTCAGCCTGCACGCGAGCGACTTTCACATCCCCGCACAGCGCGCGGAGAGAGAGAGAGAGAGAGATAGAGAGAAGGAAAGAAAACAGAATGTCGCCTAGTCAATCATTATAAAATTCCTCGCGTGTGCATTATATATTAAACTGCGCCTCCTCCCGTATACCTCGCACATATATATTATACGCGAAATAAACCATGCAATGAAAGTGGGACATTAATCCGCGTATAATTGGCCCACGCGATTATAAATATATAATAAGTATTGTGTTTGTGTGCAGCGCACAGTGTAGAAATGCGCGGCTTTTCTCATCGTTTTAATATATTATAAGTATATAACGCCGTCCGCGCGTAAAGAAGGAGAAAATCTTTCAGAGGCTCGCATTCCGCCAGGATCGCGGAAATGAGACTCGCGCTGCGCGCGTAACATAATGGCAAAAGCATAACGCAAAAAAAAAAGAGAAGGAAAAAACATGCGAATAGCTGGGGCACCGAGGAGCTGCATTTCTATAGGGAACATTCCACGTTTTGTTTATAATGTCGATCGAAATAAAAATGTTGAATCTGGTAGAGAATAGCAATGATGCATATGTTCCAGTTGACTCATTAAGTAGCGTATTGACGCGACAAGGCGTTTATGCTCGTGGATTTTCACAACAAGAAATTAGAATCTGAGAAAACGAAATAGATTGTAGGTGTGCTTTATCTATTAGCTCAAACGTTTATCTGCTTCTTTTCGCAGCCTTGACCTTGACGTGAAATATCCCCTATTTTTATACATTGTATATAAAAGGCGCTGGTTCGTGGTCTTATGTTCTTTAGTGGAGATGTAATTCCATATTCCGCGGGATGTATGTGTGTACATTTTATCCCGCCGTTTCCTGGGCGCACTGGAAGTAATTATAGTCGCATTATGATGCACCCCGTATAGTAGCCGCAAATATCTATATATAATATAGATGTATGTTTTTCTCACGGGCGCCGCTAGGAGGCGCCAATTATAGTCGCATCATCGTCGTTGCGCTCGCTCGAATTACTCTACTCGTGGTTATTGTGCACGCGCTAAGCTCTCTCTCGCATACTCTCCTCTACAGTCACGGATGCACCTTGACGCCTTCTTTACTCTCCCGTTTTTCGCGCATGTATAGTGTAAGAATTCAATTTTGGGGACTGATAATTTGGAAACTTTTCGGTTATAGCTACTGGTTAATGTAGTTTGAGCTGGAGTTCAAATAGAAGGAAGAGGTGCGATATTTTTATCTAAAACTACAGATTCTGCAGCCCTAGTTTTTTTTTTATACACTGAGAGAAGAATATTTTAACTGTTAACATATATCATAACTATGACTCTACATGTCTTTAATTATGACGAAATATACACATATAAACTAAACATAATCTATTCAGAACAAATGTCAACGTAGTTGATACAAGTATAGTTGTAGTTGAGACAAATGTGTATGTATTCGCACTAAATATATCTTAACTATACTAATATGCCATCTTTCAAGCACATACTCTTAAACTTCGAACTTGAGTTGTAGAAAAAGTATGAGTGACATATTTAATGCGTTTGTTAATAAATCGGTTAAATGTTAGGTATTGCATTTACTACATTCTTTGGCCAAAAATATGAGATATGTATCACGGCACAACGGGTGTGCCAATGTAATTTAATAAAAAATGTATGAAAAATCTTGATCGCTCTTGAGCATTTATACCAAAGTAATCAATAGTATATAATAAGCTTTTATTAGCATTTTAGAGCGAGTTATTTTCATTCATAATGTTTATGAACGATCTAAAATAAGGAGGTTCTATCAGTTTCAGAATTAACAGTCAGTGCCCATTATTGGTAGAATAACGTGCCAAAAAGAAACTGTTTTGCACGTAATTGTGTAGATTAGAAACTATAGGAATTTTTCATTCAAATCTGTAAGATTTGTATGAGGTTTATATAGAGTATTTGGTCACTTTAAAGTAGATATCAAATTTTATTTAAAAACTTAGTCTAGTCAAAATGTTTCGTAAAATTTTGTTTATTACTGTTTTGTATATAAGGAACTCTCAAATGTGAAGTAAATAATAGTGATTTAAACTCAGTTTTACGAGGAAATTAACAGCAATAATCGCCCTGAAATTTCATTCAATTCCGGGAGATACTTTTATGTTCGAAATAATGATCACCCTGAATCGGTACTTTTTTAATATCCTCTAATTTTTAAAACGACTGTTATTTTGAAAGAAAAATAGTTTTAACTTATGAGCGTTTCTGAGAAAAACAGCTATATGTACTCATCCATGTAATAAATTCTTAAAAACCAACCGAACAGTTATAGAAATAAATAATCTCCATTTTCGCTATTTAAACAAATTGATTACTGAATAAATCTGCTAAGTACTTGTCGAAAAGTCGTTTTAAGCCAGTTGCAATCTTTTGTCTAACTGCTCAACTATAATTCTAAAAATAGTTGCATCGAATCTCGAATCTCATAAAATTTCCTATCACTCGGTATATACGTAAAATCCTCAACTTTACGAGTATCCGCAATCGGTTCATCTGCAAAAGCACATTTAGGTAACCAGAGAGAATTCCATACAGCTGTGTGCGTAAGAATCGTCGAGAAAAAAAATCCAGGAAGTAAATTCTACTACCACTAAAATCTTATACTAAACGTCATAAACAGGTAAAACCGCCCGGCGCATACAAACCATTATATCGACGACATATCAGTGTCCCCTCCCCCCTGCTAACGGTTCATTCTTCGAAACTCTCTTTCACATTTTTAATATCTTGTAAAAGTACCTAAAAGAAAAGTAGAAAAGATCGACCATCGGTTAAAAACCTATTATTCTGCCCTTAACTTTAGGGTCGTAACTAGATCGCATTCTGTATTTGCTTTTCGACATATATAAATGTATGCAGTATGCGATATATAAAAGACCCTACCTCTAATACATATATATATATATATATATATATATATAGTCCCACACGAAACTTTGTATATATACGCATACACTACATCCTTCTCTGGTAGCATCTTACGCACGAATCGCCGGCTTTCCACTTTACAAATCCTCTAACCTGTCTATCTCTTTCTCTCTTCTCCCTCTCTCCGCACCTCCGCCGCTACCACTACCTCCTCCTGATCCTTCCTCTAGCCTCACTTCTCCAGCACCGCATCAGTATTACAGTCTCTCTCTCTCACCCCTCCCCCCCTTCTCTGTCTGTCTGTCTCTCTCTCTCTCTCTCCCTCTCTCTCTCTCTCTCTCTCTCTCTCTCTCTCTCTCTCTCTCTCGCTCTCGCTCGCTCTCTCTCAGAAGCACCTGTTGCACACCTCAGCGCACTGCCATATATACCTTATACCTGCGCACCGCTCGCCTCTCTCGGTTTCTCCTTCCATACGACCGACGTGTTTGTGTAAGTCGGTGCGTTGTTCAACGCGGCGCGCATTTTCTGAGAGCTTCGGTAGAATTGTGAGCGACGACGCCACTTCAGTATCGAGCCAAACGTCGCGGGGCACGCGTTTACCGATTTCTATAACGTATTCAAATATTATACCATTGCCATCGCATGAGCACTTACCTGGAGTACACGTCGATTTGTACAAAAATATATACTCGAAACGGGAGCGAAGGATCGTGGAAAAGGAGTGGCTCGAAAATAGTTGGAAAAATGTCAGCGGCCAAGATCGTGGAGATCGGTACGCAAGTAACTAGGCGGGAATCCGGTTCATCCTTAGCGGACGACTTGTTTTGAATGCAGCTGCAGTCGCGTGCCGGCACCATTTTGTGAGCGTGTGTGTGCATGCGGACACATCGCGCAGGCGCGAGCGGCCATTTTGTCGTGCAGGTCGCTAAACGGCGCGAAATACAAATCTTCACGATTACGATGTGATGATAAGTGTGATACGCCATCTGTTTTCGCTCCTCAACAGTGTAAAATTTCTCCGAGCTCATTGTCAACAGAGAAGATATTCACAGTGTGCAGTGCGCGTGTGATATGTTGCATACCAGGCGAAATCAGCAAATCTAACATCTCCGTGTCCTGCCTATTCGGCGCTACTAAGTGAGATTTCGTAGAGCAAAGGGAGAGAGAGAGAAAAAAAGGCAAAGAGATGGAGGATCCAGAGATGTGCTACGGGCCGGGTAGTGTTGCCGGTGCTGTGATCGGCACCTTTCTCACGACCTGTCTGTTCGTAGCTGTCGCCGCACTTCTCTATAGGCAATGGCGTCGAAACAAGGGTGAGTTTTTCTTCGAAATTACTAATGATTAGTAAAACCTATTATAGGTAGAAAATTATAGGGCATCTTTGAAATGTGGAAAATTGTTTTGATTAATATGAAGATTTTGACTGACGGTACATTTGCAAAAATTTTTAAAATCACCAGTAGGTTTATGAATTTTTTGAGAGATAATTATTGTATGAAAATTTTACAACTGTCTTGTGACCTGACAGATCGGTACCAGTTATCGATTAAAACTAAAGAATCACAGTTAAAAATAATGTAGAATAAGCATTTAACAAGTAAAATACTAAAAAGCCTATTTACCCGCATATTTATATTATTAATGGTTGTTTATCCTTTGCCTTAAATTAATAGGCCTTTACTTTCATATAATTATTAATGGAGGAAGTTTATGATTACGACTTTTATGATTAAAACAAAAAAATCTCTGTAAACTTGTATCTTTTAGACATTGAAAACGAGTAAAAATAAGTGTAAAAGCTCAAACCTAATTATTTCACTGTGAAATACTTAGGCCGCAAAAAGCTATTCATATAACTCATGGCTACAACAAGAACACGTAATATAGCTATAAATATTTCAAACGCAAAATAGAATTATATATATTCTGATCTTTATTACACTTGAACCAAAAAACCGGTCCTCAAATAGCATTGATTCATAACAGGAAGTAAATATAAAAATATTTTGAACATCAACTTTAAACTTTGTGAAATATAATTCTTAGCCCCCTATCATACTTTTGAAGACCAATATTCTCTTTATCAGGAATGATTATTAATAATATAAAAATTAGAGCTCCTTACACTGTCAATTTATGAATAAAATAAGTATCATTCTTAAGATACGTTTGCCTGATTATAATTAAATTAAAATAAGTTAAAGCTTCACAGTACGATTTCGAGGAATCTACATACTTAATATTGGCTTATTCTATTAACATGCATGCACTCAACAAAACCTCAAAATCATTATTAAATTCTTAATGAACTCAATCACATAGCATGGCTTATAACAATTTCACTATTTATTAAACAATCCATTCGTGAAATATTATTTAGACATTCAAACCAATTTGTTAAGCATTTATCATCTTCTATACTACGTTTGCTATCAGTATGATGGCAAATACCAAGTGAGATATTTTTAAATACCTTGAAAAATGAATAACATTAAATCACGTACGTGTATGCATAGAAAAACGATTCCTTATTCGCCGCAGATTGAAAGAGAGGGAAAGAAAAATATAGCTTTCATGATTCCATGAATAAATGCAGATAGAAGTGACGATATTCATCAAGCAGGTTTTTATCCTCCCATAAGCATTCACAGAATGAAAAATCTACTTAAGATGCAAACCACATATACAAAATTCGAATAAGGTGTATAATACAATGCCGCCTGCGCGACACGAAGGTGGCTTGATATATCGGTATATGTTTAAATGGATATTAAAAGGAACCTTCGTACAGTTCGGTGAATTTTTTTCGGATAGTATAAAGCAGTGCCGTGGTATTATTGTCGTTTTAATAACGAGTTATTGGATAGGTAGTTGCCTATCGAAAAGAATGTCGAGATGTTATATAATGAAAATAATATTTTTATGCGCTGTGCACTCGTTACATTCAATTCCATTGCGTAAGCGAAGAAAAATACTTTAAAAGGTAAATTTCGGTGCACGTACTTGTTCGAGGACAAGTGCGAATGATAAACAGCAGCGGAAAAAATAGAATGGATTCTACGCTTTAAAACAGCAGTTTGAAGGCTTTCAAATATTTTTTTTTCAAAAGACATTTCCATTCGTATATTCACAATAATACATTATTTACAGTTTCTTGGCAATTATCAACACCCTGTTAGAATAGGTAGTTTTCAATTATTTTAGCCTCTTTTTCAGTTTTTTCAACTGTTTAATTTAAAAATAATCATATTCATGATTAAAATGTAAAGCCAAATATATTTTTAATAAGAATCTTCCTACCTATATCAAGCATAACTCTACATCTATAATAATCAGCATATATAGGCTTTCTTATCTGTCAATGATTTTTATCTGATTATATCGACATTAAGTAAAGCGTATAAAATAATAAATGACAGTTGACAAGTTACAAACTTTAAAGTATTTAATTATATTGATCACTTTGCAATTATACAAAAGCCGGGGGATCAATATTATAGGAATTTCAAAAAATTAATAAAAATGTAATAAATTTCATGAAAAGCGGATTACATTTATCGAAGGTATAATTTTTTAATAAAATTGGAATGATCTCTTCGTCACAAACAAAAATATGAAATTAAAGTCCCTTTCATTAGACGCCCTTCTCCAATAAATAGAAAAACAATATATTTTTCTGATTTCGAAACACAATATAAATATTATTGATAAAAGTAATTTCTTAATTTCTTCTTAATTTAGTTAATATATTCGTTAAAATTAACGTCATTAAAATTCCTTATTAACTAAATATTTTTCATCAAAGATAAGGCTAGAAGATACATAAATACCTATATTGGACTTATAAAAATAACAATCGTAAAGACAATCAATCCCGTGTGATTCTTGAAAAACATATTAACAAATAACTTCCAGAAAAGAAAATGCAGATCCACACACACATTCGAGCACAAGGATAAATATATATAAAGTAGGATCGATGGCTAGGTTATCTATTTACCTGTAATTAAGCCCCCGGCAGGTTGACCGCTCCACTAACGGAATGGAACGTTCGATTTTCCTGGGAAAATCCTTAGTAGCCTGGCCTGAGTTTCTTGCTCTCCTGCTTATGGCAAACCCGTTTTATAGAGAGTCGCAGCAGCAGCGGCTATTTGAGTGCACTAAAATCCACCAGCTCGCAGCTGCCAAGATGCGTGTACGGCATACGGAAAACGCGCCTCTCAAACCTAATTTGATTATTTCAGAGAATTTTCAGGGAGCCTCGCAATTTGTAAAAAAGAGTTAGACACTTGCGTCGCTATAATGGTATTTTTTTGTATCATAGAAATTATTTGGTAATTCTTTTTACATGATATCAATAACTTAGTATGTGTATAAATTAATACAATGAGTTGTACAGAGTTACAAACAATAATTTAAAAATCTTGGGTTATATAGATCCTTAACAACTGACTGAGTGATTATGTTTTAATTACAGTATACACACATTCAAATAATAAGGAGAGGGCCAGGAAAACCGATCTTATTTTGATTTTCTTGAAACTTTCAGGAATTACTTTTTGCACAAAATAATGAGACCCGTGTCTCTTTTTTTTAATAGAATAATCGATATGAATTGGTAAATATTTTTAAAACCAGGGCCTATTCAATAAAATGCTGATACGCACAAGTCTCATTATTTTGCACAAAAAGTAGTTCCTGAGAGTTTCAAGAAAATCTAGGACCAATCTTCCTGGTGCTCTCCTTGTAAGATATTCAAAACGGAGTGATGTTTGAAAGTTACGTTATAATAAATTTCCAATTTCCAATACTTATTATATTTATTTGAAGGGATCGGTATCAATATTCTGTACATAAGATTTTTATATGAAAATCTAACTCTTTTTAGTATTTTAGCCAAATATTTGTATAAGAATGTTAAGCCATCTTACTTTCTGCTTTATCAAATAATCGATTCCAATTTTTACTCATTAATTGTAAGATTAATTGACCATCACTTTCTATTATGAAAAGATTCTTTGTAAGTATCTTACAAGGGACACTCGATGATTTTGTAAAAAAGGAAAACGTCGTGAACGACGACGTATCGGAAAATATTGAAACTGGTAGTAACGGTTGATCTTTTTTTCTGTTCGCGAAGCTCATTGGGTGATGCAAGAGACATGCATGCGCGCGCACCTTGAAACCGGTTTTCCGCGGCGAACTTCATTATTAACGACAATGCTTTTTTTTTGCTGGATGGTAATAAAGTACAAAAAAAATATTCAGAAAATCGCAAATAGATTGCTGAAAATTCGCTATATTTTGCGCTAAAAAAATTATTTTAAATGATAAATCATCTTTGCCGATCGTTAATGACATTTAATGTAATTTTAAATGTCAAGGGGCGAGATAACGAACTCAGCTCTACCAGGAAAAAGAAGTTGTATTTTAAGAGCTACTTTGACAGATTTATTCCGGTTATGAATACAACATAATTATAGATAAGCATGTCATTACCGAATGAACGGGAGAAAAAAGATAATTGCGACTGGATAATTAGAATCGTTTCCTCTTTACTGATTTTGCGCTTGAAATGTATAGTTAAAAACTATTATCCTCCTAGACAATCATATAAGCACTACACTTCTGTATAGCTAAGAATTTTATTAAACCAGATTCGTCATAACACTAGGAAATGTTAAGAATACACTGTATAGTCATCGTTTTAATAACAAAATATGACATTGCAAAAAAATAATTCAATTTTGATGATTATTAATCAGATCTGATTTATTCGTTCGAACTTTCAAAAGATTCGAATTATAAATTCATAGTTCATAGCCTTCTCAATTCAATTTTATTGTTATGTTACACATTTAAATTTTTTCTTTTCGTTATTTACCAGGAAATGTCTAATTTTGTAATGCATATTTAATTTTTTTCTGCAGTAAATATGAATCAATTACGATAAACTTATGTACAAACTGGTGGAATGTACAAAATCGGAAGTACAAATCATGTTCTTGATTTTTTATTTATCGTGACATGCAGAAAAGAAATCCGTCGAATTGCTTTTTTTCTTGCTGAATCATGGGAGTAGGATCCAGGATACAGTTGACACAGTTTTCGCTTAAAACACTAAATTATATTAGTATCGAAACATCTCTATGCTTGAATACATACAATTAATGTGTTATGAAACAAATGCAGAAAATTTTTGAAACAAGACATTCTGTCTTTGCTACGGCAAAAAATCTATCAACATGCTTATTGTTTTCTTATAACATTGTATTGAGTCCAATGAAATGAATAAGCTACATTTAATAATCTATTTTACGGAGCTTAAAGTATAAAGGATTCGTTACAAAAAAAGTAAAAACATCTTAATTCACTCTGCATAAATCAATGTTTGATAAGAGGAACTAGTGTTACTGGATTTATATGAAATACCGTTCTATTAGAACACATTGTTATTCAATATCTTTCAATAAAATTTTCAATCTATGAAGACTCTTCCATTGCTGATCTAAATACTATTCTACTATATCCTATCGAAATCAAATTATCTTTTATTCATCGAAAATCTAGTTTCTCTTAACTTAATTCGTTACATTTTCGTCTCTAGACTTTTTATTTAACTACGCAACAAACACAGTACAAAACACTTGGTGCTACAGCAGCAGGAGCAGCAGCATTTTGCACTTGGTAGTTTGTTTGCTTTCTATGAACGTATAGAATGCGCGCGTGCACACATTCTCTCACTTCTGCGCACTATGCGCGATAGATCGTCAAGTGGTGGCGGCAGCGGTGGTCGAGGCAGTGGCGGTAGAGGGGAGTGAATTCGCGCGCACATGTCCAATTGGCGTGGTGTAAAATCGACGCTATATATGTACAACATAAAACGAACGACAACGCTCTCCCCTTGCTTTGTAGCTCTGCAAAGGTAACGTTCGGGGAGAAACGAACTTTTTGGGTAACACTTTACGTTATTTAGTGATATTAAATAAATTTTCAGTTTTGCGAATTATGAATGAAATCTCATGAAACTGGATTCACATTTACAAAGGCACTAATTACGTCTTAAAATTCGCTGTTGAAGTATTTTCCTTTTTCCAATTCAATTTCTCTAATCTCCTATCGAATAATGTTTGATGGATTAAAATTTGTATTTTTAATGTACTTTATAAATGAAAATAAGTGCAACTGTGTTTTCATTTAATGTATTCGGTTTTGTCGATTTTTAAAATTAATCGATTAGTAAAATTAGCCTAGTTTTTCCAGTTATTCCCCTATCAGCAAGCAGGGTTTCTACCGAGAACCTTAATAAACTAGTCAGTCTAAAAAGAAACTGGCTAAGGACTCGATAGAAATCCGATTAAATTAAATTAATTTGCAACAATTTAATTGATAGATCTTAGAGACAGAAATTCAAATGTCGTACGTCAGTAATGCTGCGAACAAGCAATTTTCACGTGCATCTCACAAGCCAATAGAGTATAGAAACGCAAAGAAAAAGTCCATTGCATCAATCGTAAATCTATAGTACCAGGGGACGAGCGGCGCACTTTCACTGTATATACAGCACACACTCGCTGATTATATTTCGCCTTTTTCTCAGCTCCGAACGACAATTTCCAATATCGAACACAAGGAAGAGTACACTGTCGCTCGTAAATACGATAGAGTTTCTTTATGCCTGCGATATGTAAGTACCATTAGGTAACGACAGCGGCCGCTGTTGAATACATTTTTTTTCGAATGTCGCAAATATGACAAATTTTTCTTTTTCTGAAGAATTGTATGAGCACAAAGGATTATTTTATTATATCTGTTGGACGCTAGAGAATTCTTTAGATGCAGAATAATTTTTCTGGGGGAACACAGATGTAAATTCCTTACCGTTTGCGAGTAGACTTTATATTATGTTCTCGTAAAAATAATTTATTTACCCGTATGAATAAATGCAGTTTGGCATGTTATTCCATTTTTATTAATATTCATAGCTTTTAAAAGAACAGACGCCGTATATTTCCTCTACATAGAGAAAATGAAGTGCAAGAAAATCGAAGAGATAAAGTACGTTAAGAGGAGATAGGAAGCATGTTCGTTCACTTTATGATTACAGTCCATGAAGTTATGCGGTAATTGTTCCGGAAAATACTAGTTTTTGTCATAATTAATTAATTAGAGAATATGTATTAATTAATTAGAAATCTTCTAGTTTCTCTAATTATTTGGAACAAAATTCTGCGTCCTGGGAAGATAAATTCAGTTCAGTGAATTTTTTAAACGCATGTACTTCATCTGACTTTATTACGATTCTCATGCCCATCCAAAATGATACTTATATTTTTCTAGCCGGAATTGATTTGCATTTTAATTGAACTACTCTTAGTTTACGTTCTGAAGCTGTATGCTAACTCCTAAACGTAAGATGTAAGCTAATTACGGATTTTTAAATGAAGTTTTTAATGTCTTCGTGTATATCTCGATTACAATTGAGAATGATTTGAGAAAAGAGAATTATGAGATTAAAACTATAAGCATATATAGGAGTATTTTAAAGATAAGATAGAGAAGATTTACTATTTTTTATATGTTCTAAATGTTAAAGCAGAAATTTTATTTTATCATCTACCGTAGATTTTTAATTTAAAAAAAACGAGCAAATAACTTTTTAATAACAAACATTTTAATTAAACATTAGATTGTAAAAAGTGTTTCAATTGGAATTGCTGGTAATAAGGATAAAAGAAATAACAGAATTATTACGACACTCAAATCCGTTATTGATAAAAAGTAAACCAAAACAAAAAGTAGCCTTCGAAAAAAAATAATTAAACTTGTAGTAAACGTATGTTTTAAAAACAGTTACAAAACATAATTGGTTGTTGTACTTATCCAAAACTTTTATTAAACTATCAAAAATAACTTATAGTAAATGACATTAAAACCATTTATTAGACGTTATACTTAGTTATTTTTCTTATTTTTTAGGGACAATCGCTACATGGAAATCTCTTATATCTATTATTGTAGCATAAAAAAAATTTGTAATTGTGATGAAATCAAATTAATTGATTTTCATTGCGAATTTTAGACGGTTCGAGCATACACTTCGTGAATTCTCTTACTATGTCATAAAATAGAAACATTCCTATTTTTGGCTATACCCATTCAAGAACTTCGAAATGACAGACCTTTTAAAAATAGTGAAAAATCATTTTTTTTAGCTATAACTTAAAAAAAATCAATTTCTCGTGTAGTATAAAAAGACAAAGTTGAAGAACTAAAAAATATACATGTTTTTTGTATTGAACACTTTTCTCTAAGAACAATTCCTTCCAAGAAAATTGACAAAAATAATTTATTTTCTTACATAACTTGAAAAAAATTAATTTTCCATAATAGTCTTAAATGTAAAACTTGTAGAATATAATAGAACAAAACTTTTCTCTATTAAACACTTTTAGCTAGGAATAATTCTGGTCAAGATATCAGTGGAAAAACTTTCAAAAACTCTTAAATAAGCTTAAAAAGGCCCCTTTTTGGACTGGAACATAAAAAATAATAATTTGTTACAAAAGTAGCAAATCTAAAACTTGTATAATAAAATAAGCAAGCAAATATGTTACAAAAGGGTCAAACAAATGTTGTGTGTAATCCTATATAGAAAATTAAAAATTATGTTTGTGTGTGTGCTATACACATACATGAAAACGAGTTTCACTTTATACTCATACAAATATTTTAAAGAATCCAAACAATTTTCGTTCTCTGGTTAATAGTGAGAGGATGCATTCACGCATGTAAGCCAACGTGATTAGACATTCCAAGAAAGTAAGGCTAAATTTATGCATTGGGACTTGTCTTTATTCTCTCTTTGGCCCAGAAAGTGGACGCAGACATTATCGTAAACAATTATGTCCGGTTGTCAAAAGTTACAGCATCGCATTCAGCTTTTATCGGAATTTTTGGATTCAGTTGAGGATCTGAAATTTGAAACATAGTATTCCTACCTAGCTACAAATTTTTTCTTATATTATTTACAACACTTATTTATTTTTATTCTACAAAAAGTTAATGCAACTAGGAACCCAAATCACCAAATTAAAAAGAAATCGATATTCGATAAAATAATATCTCTTCGCCTATGTTACATTGAATCACTTTGAAAACACCTTATCATAATACTCGCAACTAATGCATATTTAAATAGGACCTAGAAACTCCTTTTCGAAATTTTTCGTGCAAATATTTATCTCGCATGAACACAGCCACACGCACACTCTCAGAGGCGCAGACACAGGCCGCGCGCACCTTCGCAAAAGCTGCTGCTGCTGCTGCTGCTGCTGCTGCGCCGAGAGTTCGAAACGGCGAAGGCCTTTAGAAAGTGTACGATAGGCTCGCGCATCGGCATGCGGACCCCAGCGCACACGCACACACACACACACACACACACACACACACACACACACACTAACGCGACACGCATGCCTGCAGATCCTGCATGTGCACATTCCCGCAAGATAGTCGAGAAATCTGAAGAGAAGGTGTATATATCTGTGTATAAGTGTGTGGAGTATATGCAGCAGTTGGATATGCAGTGTGTAGACTAGAAGCGGTACCGCGTTACGGTGTACAGTTGGAGAGAGAGAGAGAAAGAGAGAGAGAGAGAAGCGCCGTGAACGACTGGCCCTCTCCTTCTTCGAGTTAATTTTTTTTTCATGCTCATCTCGTTTTGTTGAAAAAGAGAAAGAAAAGACGAATAGCGATATCATATATGTGTCTGTAGAAGTCGGAATGATGGAGATATACAGTTTGACGAGGAACTGGTTCGAATGCGCGGGATACGAACTGCTGATCCCTTGTTCTGAACGTTTTGATTGACTTTGGAGATTAAGGGGATTCAAGGTAAAAACTTAAATAATTTTGGTTTTATGAAGATTGCTATTGTAGTAATAATAAGAGCTGTCGAAAATGGGATTAATCTAAAAATAGGATCTAAATCTGTTTTCAAGTCTTTTCTCCTCCCCTTAATCTCACTTCGATGGTAGCGCAGTCACTATCAAATTTACTATAATGTGTAAACACAAACTCAGATGATTAATATTTTACTATATTTATTACAACACACTTTATTGAATTGATCCTTTCAAATTATTTTGAACCAAGAATTACTGGAAATTACGGTCATGGGTCCAGTTCTTGTTGATTAATTTTTCGTAAAACTGACGGTATTTTACCAAAAATTATTCAGATTTCGATATCATCAGATTTTGATTATTATTATCATTTACTTCATTAATATCTATTTCATACTTATTATTTATGACAAACACTTATTTTATACACTTTAAAGTTGTGATCAAGAACTGCTCTACATGTTTAAATGGCTGGTCACGAATTGTTCCTCTTGTAGTTTTATGTTTAAATAATATTTTAAATTTAATTATTATTAAGAATATTAATCAAAGATGAAACCTTAACACATTAGAATAACGAAAGTAATGTCGGATTTAATCAATTTTTACTACACAGTTAGTAAAATATGTGAACACTTAAGCGAACAAGAATAGGATTCGTAAATGTTTTCAAGAATGGCAATGAATTTGTCTTTACAATAACATAAAAATTAAATAATTGATTAGCATTTTTTACAAGTTCATTGTTATTGTAAACTCAAATCTAAACAGCCAGAAATTATACTTTCTGGTTCCGAATTTCGATTGCATGCTTACGTTTATTAAGAGAGCAGAATGATATACCTACATTGAGCCATAAAAAACCATAAAAATCTTCAGACTGTGCTCCTGGAAGGACAGAGTCCAAAAACAGACTCCCTGTCAGTTTTACTTATAATTTATTCATGGTTTCAAATTCATGCAATCTCCTTAGTACTGAATCCTTATCCACTTTGCAATAATAATTACTGCTTTTTTCTCCGAAGCCTTTCAATGGATATAGTCCAAAATTTGAACTCGATACGTAATAAAACTGATAATATACACACATACATCCTCACAAAAAAAAAAATATTTAAAATCATTTTTATCATAATAGAAATTTGTTTTGTACTAAAATATGTACTTTTGAAGTTCATCACGTTTTGCGATGACAAAACTATATGGCACTATACCGTGTAACAGTCATGACTAAAAGCAGCCCTTTGGATTAGAATAAATGTATCTCAAAAAATCTTTTTATAGCTACAACTTAAAAAAAAATTGATTATTCTTGAAGTATCAAATGACTAAGTTGAAGACCTAAAAAAATACATCTTTTTGTGTAGTAAGCTTTTCTCTAAAACCAATTCCTTCCAAGGCAATTGTGGAAAAGCGGCCAAAAACACTTAAATTGGCTAAAAATACCGCTTTTTGGGCATTGATTAACATAAAAATATTAATTTCTCATAAAAGTGGTAAATGTAAAAGTTGTAGATAGAGCACAAAAAAAAAACTTTTCTCTGTTGAACGTTTTTGGCTTTAGGAGCGATTCATTTCAATATAACAGTGCAGGAATCAGTTGCAGAGAAAGCAACAGAATGCGAGCGCGAAGCGCGAATATCTGCAAACGCGTCTTGAATCACGAAACTATCGCCACACCATGGCGAGCGCGAAGCTTCGATTTTTACGTGCCATGTTAATATACGAGGCCAGTCAAATCCATTACCCTCAGCTTAAAAGCTAATTGAATAAATTGTAAATAACCTGCCTCTTATATCTAACGTGACAACCTCTTCAATTTTTTTTCTTTCATCTATTTCATTTTGTATGAAAATAATAATGTGTATCCGATTTTTTAACGCCTTCCACTTATACGTAAAAACAATATGTAAAATAAATATGTAAAAGAAATACGTAAAAACAACATTAGGCATGAATAACGTTCATCTCGGCCTTCGCAAGCTTCCATTCCCTAAGATGAAAAACCTCTGTACAGTTGCAGCCAACGATTGTCTCGTATGGACGGCTCGATTTTCCTCACAAACTCGTGGCAATAACAGAGCACGTCATTCTTTTTTTTCTCTCGCCCATAACATTCATAAACGCGCGAGGTACAAAGAGGGATGGGGTAGCGGGAGTATCAATTCGCGAGCGTACGCGCACACAGACGCGCACCATAAGTACAACCCGCATGTAATTCACACACATACGCTTTTGGCGCTCGTGTGCGGGTTCATTCATGCGCGTCGCCCGCGCGGGCAGTAATCCGAGCCGTGTGTGTCTCTCCTTCTCTCTCTCTCTCTCTCTCTCTCTTTCTCTCTGCCCCCCTTTTATATTCGTCTTTTTGGATCTTGATATCATCGGCGCGGTTTCCATGTGTGTATATACGTAGGGTCTCTCCTTTCAACGACGCACTTATATGAAAATAAAAATTTGATCGCGCTCATCGGGCTTCAGTTTTAATTGGATTTTGATGCGGTTTTGAACCCTGCAGGGATCGCTAGAAGATGAGAAGATGTTTTTTTTTTCAAGAGATTCGTTTTTGTTGCAGGACGATTGTGGCTGCTTGATAATGGAATTTTTTGGCTTATTTTTTATTAATAAAAATGATTAAGTAGTTGGTGGAAGATGATCTTTACGAATCAATGTTACACTTTTTATTTACTGGCCAACGTTTCGGACGTTTTTATTAAACCTTACGTCCCTCATCAGGGCCTAAAGCAGTCCAGTTTGAGAATCCTGTCGGACAAGACTTTTTCTTTCTATGGGTGAACGAGGGACAAAGTGAAAATAAAAGCATGCTAACTGGGTTCATTATTTTTATTATTGGCATGTTCTGTCGGTATACATACAAATAAAACTTTTAGGCCCTGACGAGGGACGTAAGATTTAATAAAAATGTTCGCAACGTTAGCCAGTAAATTGAAAGTGTAATTATTGGTATGTAAGGATCATCTTATATAGTTAATACGACATTCTAGCTTTGATAAGTATAAAAATTTTGATAAGTATAAAAATTTAAGCGATCTTTAAAAAATTAAAGTATTCCAGACCTCGAAGCGAGCGATAATTTTTCATACATCGCACGCCGTTTACAGTAACGAAAGTATATAGCTACTCATTACAATTCACACGATTTCTAGCACACGAGGAAAGCAACAATGGAATTCACGTACAATAAGAGATAATAATAACAATCTTTGGACCTTCATACCACGATTAAATACTTAGACTTAGCTCTCGCCATCGTGAGTATATATAGGCGCGTGTGTTTTCTAATGGAATGCCTTGATCGCATAATATCGCCGTTATCTCCCACGGCAATCCGAGTTCAACGATACCGAGATATATCGTTGATGAATATATATAAAAGCCTTCCCTACTATTCACCGTAAATTATACGCAAGTATACGCTTTATATTTTTCACCTCGCCCGTCTCGCGCACAGTAAAGAGCGACATTCTTGCATAATTTATCAGTGCAAATCGCCCCATTAGAAATCGGCACGTTTGTACAGCGTTTTTCTTCTTGCACCAGAAATTGGCAGTGCCGATGAAAATCACTTCGAAATGGCCGGTTATTGGAAAAAAAATGCTCTCGGCTAACCTCAAAATTCAGTTAATTCAATTCGGTAATCTGTCGCTGATTGACCGCCTACAATCCAAAAGCGTGATAGCTCGATAAATTGAAAAATTATACATGCCATGAAGTGAGTTTCAAAACGATGGAAGTGTTATACAGCTGAAATTTTTTTCCTCATCACTCTGTCTTCTCTCGCGCGGTCTAATAGCTGCCAGCTTTTTTCTGTATGCAGCTTATGAATGTAAATGTATATATTGCATGGAGAGAAAGTGACGAGGCAGTATCGAAATTGCCAAAGCGCAATCATTGGCTTTTCTCTTTTGCCGAGTGCCGATTTTCGCGAATACTATATCAATTTCAGTATTGCCTATATATATATATATATGGGTAATCCCCCGATAGAGTCACAATCGAAAGTTTTTCAGTGAATTGAGTTGTTTATGTAACTGATGTATATTTATATTTATATAATATATATTTATTCCTCATGGCGACCAATATTAATAGATTCGCTAACATAGATTTCTATGACTAATGTGGGAGTCGCCTATTGAAATGCGCTTCAATATCTTTACATCATTGATGGTAAGAAATGTAATTATACAATGAATAACAGCGAGTATCATGATATATATAATAAAAGAGCATAGAGACAAATTCTACAAAATAGGTATCAATTTGTCAATCGATACTGAAATAATTCAGGGTAATATGGTACTACTACCTTACCGACATTGCACCATTTTGATTCTACTAAAAAAGACAACTTGGATTTATAGAAAATGAAGACATCATTGCACATTCTTTTAGATTTAGAGAGTTAAACTTGCATACAACCAAACCTATAAAGGCACGTGCCTTTCTCGTAGATTATTTCATTAGTGCGTGAATTTCACGCGATCCTATAGAAATGCCTGCGATACTTAGGTATAGGAAATCCCGTACAGCTTTTTGATCAAGGATTTTTGCGATTCCACGCTCTAGTTAATTCCATGAAGCATTGATAAACGAATGCGGGACACCGACGCAACGAACCGAATTATACGAAACAAGAGAGAGAAAAAGAGAGGTATGTGCGAATGAAATCGAAAACCATAATAACTAAGCTCTGATTGACGATTTATCTGCATTTGGTGCCAGATGCACTTGTAGGATTAAATCATCCATTCAATTTATTGATAAGTTCGGCTTATTTATATTTATGAAGGTTATTGGCTGTCCTTCTTTTTTCTGCAGAGCATATTTTATTACTCTTTTCATCACATGCAGTCACCCTTTTTATAGAATTCTAACTAGTGTGTGAATTTCAATACTTGACGCCAAATCGTTAATTTCAAAGATTATAAGATAACTGTAAGATACAGGATTCTTTAATACTCGATTTCAGATAATCAATAATATAGATAATGATTTACGTACAAAACAAAAAAGATGGAGATTGATCATGTAAAACTTGAAATATTCAAGCCAAATTACGACTACTTAACTAAATTAATTTTATAACTGGTCTCTTTCATTCTTTAATTTATAGTATTCGTAAAAAAATTTTAGACGGTGAATCATCGATGATCATATGTTTTTCGCCAAGTTTGTAAATACATATTCGTAGATTTATTATGATTAGGATGTCACATGATACTTGACTTGGATCGTTGCTCCATTTTCGAAAGTGAATAATTTCATGTCATCCGTAATTCCTACGGTATAATTCTAAGTAGTCGAGGATCTATTCATCCAATTCTCAGAAATGTGATCTTTGGGCAATTGTCTTCGTGACTGCACATTCACAACTACTTGATATGCGAAAATCTTCTCGCTCAAGTAGGCTTGGATTTTCATTCAAGAAGCAGAATGCACAGCCCACCGTCAGTCACCATATATAGCTGGTGTGTGAAGCAGGACTCATAGGAGCCAGTGCACACATCACCGCGTACAGTTGCAATCTCTATAGCAATTCTATTGTAACAGTGGAACTTGACAAAATTATGCAACCATGAGTCCATGAGTGTTTAATATCTGTACGGAAGATGAAGAAGAAGCAATAGTGCGACGTTGAGCAATGGAAATTGTACACGCCCTCGGAAATGATAACACGGAATGTATACGTGTATATACTATAGTGGAGTTGGCCAATGCTGCAGTGACGCTCAAAGTCACATGACAGTCAACTGCGCGACTGCAAAATACAAATGACTGTGTTTGACGGCTTTTCCGAGACATATATAATGCGGTAGCTAAGTCTGCACACTATTGGCCTGCGGGTTTTTTCTTCTATTCATCTTTTTATCTCGCTATTTTTCACTGAATAGTCTACCCCGCTTACGTATATACTTGATGGCATACTTATCATACTTTTTGTGCATGACATAAGAATGAAATACTTTTACGTACGATGCACTATTAGATTTCGTAAGCTGTACGCTTTATATACTAAAGGTAATTTAACAGAGCATCTTATCTGACTGGATTACAACTCGATGCAAAGAATGATAAAGTTCCTTAATTCATTTTATAAAGTATTCGAATCCTTTAATGTCTATAGAGAAACAAGCGCAGCTCTTACATTTATACAAATTTAACCAGCCTCAATTAGCGCAACTGCAGTTCTATTCTAAGATAATTCTTACGCCATAAAATAAAGATGAAGTAAACATTGATTTAAGGTTTACACGTGACAGTATATTATACAGATTCGAAATCTGCCCGTAACAGAAGAAACGTTCACTCTACACAAACTTTGACAGTATTTTCATCATTTTCAGAACGACAATATCTTTTCCGGAGGCTCTAGAGGCCAATATTACCATAGTAATTGTACAAAACGCTTAAAGGCCAAGAAAATAGAAACTGTTGAATTTGTATGTGAGTCACTTTTGCGCGGCGATAAGTGTGAGCGGTCTAATTATTCATACCGTAAATTTTCGAGTTCGAAAGAGAGAGGGAAGACCTTAGAACACGGCTCATTTTTTTCCTCGCATCGGCGTAAGAAACGTTTACGATCCACAGTTAGGGAGTAAATAAAAAAAAAAGCGGCCACTAACTTGGACTCTCGACCTCGAAAATGATGGATCGACCTTCGCGTTGCATCTCTCACGGTCGCGTTTCTTGCTCACTAGGCTGCTGCTGCTCGTACACATGCATATATATGTATATCTGCGTGCGTGTGTGCGTCGTCGCTGCCTCCTCGCGATGGAATTTGGTGAACGTGAATTCTCGTGTTTCTTTTTGCTTTGCTTTGCGCTTTGCGTCTCTCGGTTCAAAACTCAGGTGTTAAAATCTCAGTCGGGAATCTTTATTATCCGCGCGCGCTCTCGAGTATATTTTTAAAACAGGTCTCCACTCTTAACGATAAAGAACAGGTGTGTGCAAAGGAACATTACGATATTTTTCTCAATGCCAAAATCAATCTCTCGAAGGCGCCGAAGCTAACGATGAGTGTGCGTGTGTGTGTGTAGCGAAAACTGGATGTACGGTATATAACGTGCAAGACGTTTCTTACCTGCACGAGATGAAACCATTATTAGAGTGGAATCGTTGCCAACTGCATGCAGATTCGATCTGAATATATGGTAAAGGTAATCGTCCGTGTATCGCGGCATGGAAAAATTTGAGCTGCACACCACGTATATACGTGCGAGTGTATCTCCTATAGCTCTACGTCTATTAGGATTCTAAGACCATTCTATGGATGAGTATAGAGGATGAATGAGTAATGCGTGTGCGTATATAAAGGCGAATGCAAGGGGTTCCTTGTTGCCTCGCGCGATCGTCGCCTTTAGCGATCGGTTCACTACTAAGTGTGCAGCGCACTTTGTTGGCGTCTTCTTCTAGTTGCAGCTGCAATTTCGTACAATTCCAAATGAACCGTCTTGGAATTTAGGAGTAGTATGGATGCTTTTTCATTGACTATATATATACTCTTGTAAGATAATTATTTTGATATTGGTCTACTCAAAGTATTGCTGCTAGGCGTGCTGGAGACTAATTAATTTCTTATTATAAGAGATGTTCTCTTTTTATGTTCAGTTTTCTTTTTTAACTATCTGAGAGCGTTTCCCATCGATGCATTTCTATTTTAAAATAAAAACACAATTGGTTTCTTTGACATTATTCGGCACAGAGATAGGCCATCGACGGGTTGAATACTTGCAAATCAAAATTTGCGCATCATCAGCTTTATAAGTATCTAGCAGCATTCCAATATTTCGTATCACATGTATAAAGTCGTAAACAGCGCAGTAAACTACACATTCTTCATTCACATTGCTAGTGAAAGCGTTTGATTTTTATCTTCCCATAACTTTGATAATAATACAAGTAAGATGTTATACTCCACCGAAGATATGAGTGTTCTTGGAGACACGAATTGAGCTTGGTGCGCAGAAATTCTGGAGCCTGACGAAGCTTAAAAAATTATCATGCTAAATCTTATCAGAGACATAAGCTCGATTGTTATTTGTGTCTCACGAGTGTATAATTGACTACCGATTAATCGATCTATGCAAACCATAACGTAACTTCATCTTCGGTTAATTCTGAGAGAGAAATATCGTGTTATGCCGGAGATAAGCGATTGTAGTTAACAGCCTTTATTATGTTTTTAATATCTGTAGTAAGTTCTTAGGCAAAATATAACTCATATAAAAGTAATTTGATAATATATTGCACTAAAATTGTTTATTTTTCATCAATAATGGTTTACTTTTTGATTATTATTTGAGTTCATATCTTTTAGAAATATTTTCTTTTCAGTAAAATTCAGAATACTACGTATAGAAAATTCTTTAGACTAATAGCTTGATAAAAGTGATTGTAAATGGAGTAATTATAGTTGACTTTATCTAACATGAAAAGTAGAGATGCAATTTAGGATAGGATTTTAGATACTAATGTCTTTTTACGAGGTATGCTTTTTAATTACTGTAAATGTCAACGTTGATTTTTTTTTAATCTCCATTCTTGTGTATTCACCATTTGATTATACTGTTTAAAAAATAAATAATTCTTTTTAACTAGAAATGCTCTAAACACACCGCTAACAGACAAATAATTATAAGCATTGATTTAGTTCCTAATTTGTCGTACACCGTAAATATACAGAATCAAGTGAAAATTAAGTTTTCTCAAGTAAAAAAAAGAGAAGAGTCACTTCACACTTTAGAACGATCAGTTCTTCCTTCGGCCCCATTAACGTGCCAATGAGGCCGAGCATAATGCACCGGCGCTTCACGCGATAACCCGCTCATTATGAGCTCGTTAACGAAATGATTAAAGAGAGGAGAGAAAGAGAGTGAGTGAGTGAGTGAGAAAAAGAGGGGGGATTAGAATGCTCCAATAAACCTGCTTCAAGATTTCAGCCGATCAATTTAATTAGGCGAGTATACGCTGCAGCGCACACGTAATTGCCGATTTTAATTGGAGAAAAAAGGGCGGCTCGTCGCTCGGAGAATTTCGCTGCGTGTATTCAACTTGCTATCAAAATATAGTGAAGTTATTCAATAAAGCAGCTAAAGGACAACCATAATTATTGTTTCATAGTTATAAAATCTTGATATAATGACGTTAAAAATAATTTTTTTTTGTCGTATTGCTTAAAAGCGTGTCCAGGTGATTCTTTCATTAGATGATGATTGTTCAATATAAATTGATCTTATGCACTATCTCAAAAATTGAGGGAGTTGTGATGTTGCAAAAATTCGTGCGACATCACCATATAATAATATGCAACTATTTTGAAGTACTTGTAATGATGACATTATCATAAGATCATCAATAAGCTATAATAATTATAGAATATAATCATAGAAAAAAATACTTATGATACTGCGGTAGGTATCGAAATCGTAGTGGGTAAAATTGTTCACTTGTAATAAAATTGTTCATACAATTGTATTTTATCAGCAATTTCTCTTATTTAACATTACTTTCAACGAATAATAGCCATAGGATTCA
Source organism: Megastigmus stigmatizans (assembly GCA_900490015.1). NCBI lineage: Eukaryota > Metazoa > Arthropoda > Insecta > Hymenoptera > Megastigmidae > Megastigmus > Megastigmus stigmatizans. The sequence goes on along the minus strand of UELV01135417.1, from coordinate 31,137 downwards.
ACTTAACCCTAATGTATAACTTTTATGGATGCTTTACTAAAATTGCTGTTGGTCTAAAATCAGAGTCTAAAGTCTAGCAGTGCCATTATAGCATTATGCTCGATCAGAAAAGTCTGGCTATCATGAAGAAGCATGATCGCTTAATCCTCCTGTTTCAGGCAATTTAAAATTTTAAATAATTGATATTAAAGCACAAACATATTTCGAAAAAAGAATCCTGCGCTTAATTAATGGAACTGTAGAATTTAGGGTACTTGTAGCGATTACTGTGCTTAAATCTCAGCAAGAACAATGTACCGATTGTATTTTTTTTTTCTCTTCTATCTCCATCAACGCCACATCGTCAGAATGGAATACGCAGTGAAAGAAATGTAAAATCTTTTTGCGGATGCCGCACCTTGCGCTCCTCTATATCGCACCCATAGCCACAACAACAGAGCAATAGCAGCAGCGTCAGTCTTTCTGTCATCTCAAAGAGGTCACGAGGTGTTGTCGCTCTCTTATAACGATTGTACGTCCAGAAAGCTTACACTTTCGGTTTCGAACTACATCTACACATGCGCACATTTTCCCTTTCGTTCACTTCATATAACCAATACGTACGTCGTCCCGTCAAGTCAATATTTACACACCCGACTTTTAGCTTCCATTATACTCCATGTCCTTTTTTTCTTTATCAAAGTTTGAATTAGATTTTGTCACAGTTGATAAGTTATCAAGTATGTATACATTGCTACAATTCAGAACAAGTTTTCTATATAGTTGTATGCTTGGACCACTACCAGAATTTTCTTATAGGTATACGATTTTCAAATTTATACATTTGTGTAAACCGCCGACCGAAACAATTTATTAGATCTATAAATAAATAATGTTTAATTACACGTCGTACTGAAGCAAAAAGTTTTCCTTAATTTTGTTATATGATGTGCACGTAATCCAGTCACATTGTCACTATATATACTGGGCGCTTCCACATCCACGTGCGTGCACATGACCCGTGAGATTTCATTCAATCGCACAGCTTTACTCTCCCGTCATCCGATATCCTAGCGCCATTGAATCCCCAATTTTTTTTTCTCGCTTTTTACACTCACTCTCCTTTTAACCGCGATCTCGAAAGCGATACATACAGCCTTACGATGCGTAACATCAGAGGTAACATTGACCTTCGTCTCTCAACTCGCACAGGATGTCCTTGTCTAGTTACTTCATTGTTTTACCCAGGAAAGAGATATGGTTTTCCCTTGGATGTGGAAAACCTCGCTGTACAGACGATGGATTAACAAAACTACGTAAAGCAGTGGAAATTACGATTTTGTTCTCTTTCTTCCGCTGAAGTGCGGAAACGTTTGGCCTGCATTGTGCAAATCTTGCAGCACCATGTAATAGGGAATCGATACCAATTTTCATTTCTAATAATATTAGGAATGAAAATTAGTGAGAACATGAAAAATGTAGTATAAGCTAGAATACTCGCTTATACTATATTGTTCGTATTTGAGGCAAAACAATGAAGGGAATTCAGATTGAGATAATAATTATTGTATGTGCTTAGCCGTAATTAGCATACAAGAGAATTACAGCCAAATAAGAGTAAATTACTACTAATCTCCTCGGTTTCCGTAGCGGCACGAAAGAATTTAAATCCCACGTTATAATAGTATTAATATCTCGGCTCTTTTTTATGTCTAAAGAGTGCAGGTATGTTGCAAGTGTGTTATGTTCTTTAATTATGCCACGTCCTTTTTGGAAAATTGCGTCATCTTTATTATAATTTAAATCTCGATAGGCATCATGCGCCGAGAAGATTGCAAGGAAAAATCTGGTAGCACAGGGATAATCGAGGCGAGAAGGGGATCGAGCAAAGAGGGAAAAAGCGGAGCGCCGTGAAAAATTGATTAAAGCGGCTTGTTTGCCGCTGGATTGGCCAGATCGTCCCGCTGTCGTGATAGATTATCGAAGGTAACGAATGGTGTGCATAACGATTTGAATCAAAGTGATAATGCGTAATAAAGCTAAGAGCTTATTTAATGCTATCCGGCTGCAGTGCAGCCAAGGTTAGGTTTGTTTACCCTCTATACTTGTTGGTGTGTTTGCGTGGAAAACGAGATATATATATTCAGCCTGTGCATATTGACAATATACCCGTATATATGTGGATGAGATTCACGTTGCGAGCGCGCGCAGTTCAGCCGTTAGTCATGTAAAGTACCGCCGAGTACAAACGGAAAAAAGCCTCACTATACCATGAATCCGCCGTATATAGTCTTATACAATTACACCAGCAGTGACGTAATTACATTAAGCCGAATTACGCAATATATAAAACAGCTCACGCATTTTCCTATGTTATATATCCCACCTATATATATAAACACTCCTTTTTTACTGCATGCTTATGTTACAATTATCGTGAAAACATTTTGTATATTTAAAAAAATCGCAAGTTTGACTGATATGACTTTAGGCTCTCATGGTAAAAAATATTGTTCGAGACTCGGTAAGTTGGCTTTTTAGCGCATAGAACGTTTTTCTCTCGAGCAAAGCGAGTACTAAATAAAGTAAAAGTACTATTATATCCGTATTGTAAATGTTTAATGAACAGATTAAATTCTTTACAAATAAAATATTATTTATACGGTATTTCTAACTAAATAGATATAAATTCGACTATATCAGTTAAACCTTGACTAAATTTTAAATAAGGTCGAAAAAGTGAAAAGCCACATGTGAAGTCTGTTGTCTCTTTCAATTCCTATAGGAATTCTCAGGGTGAATCAGATTAAAGACGCGAAATACTTCCTTTTTTTTTGTTGCTACTTTTTCCCTTTTTTTAATCGCTCTGGTGCAAGGTCAACTCGCCGTATCTAAACTCGCCTACTGAGATCATTAGGTCTGGCAATCCGATTCGAAAAAAGTGCGTAAGATTGGTTTTTCTTATACTTAGTAAATTTGTGCTCCAGCGCTGATTAATGGAATCTTTCAATGCTAAATTCTATACAGAAAAAAAATAACTCCAAAATGGCAAAGAAAATCAGTAAGAGATGTTTTTTTAGTACTTTCTTTACGTAACATATTGAAATTTCACTGATTGATAGTAGGTATTTAACTATAAGAAACATTAAATATTAATTAGTTAAATCAAAGTGTGACTAGGTATACTGAAAAAAAAAATTTGGCCATTACGATCAAATATTTTTTGTGTACTCCTTAACAAATATTTGTATCTCAAATTACTAAAATTTTGGTGATTCAAAAGTGGTTTAATTATCATAAGTTTGAAGCAACAAGACATTTAGTTGTTTGTAAATAATAATAATAATAATAATTTATTCAAGAAAATACTTATTTATAATCACAGTAACCATGCAATTTTTCAATCAAAAAATTACTAATGTATTGTACATATAGCAAAATTATAATATAATTAATTGGTGTAGTCTTGGAGTTTGGTTTGAGACACCGTAGAGCTCGGATGTGTTTACCAACGAGTGTTGCTTATATCCATAATTCTATAAACTGTTTCTTAGTGTGACGATTTTCGGCTAGTGTAAGAATTCAGGGCCCTCTGCCCTGTAATATTCGTTTCTGCTGAGCTGTTGCGAGTAGTGAATGCTTCTGCAGACTCTTCAAGCCTGCAACATGCTCACAACAACAACCATAAAGTCAACTCCTCATAAAGTCTCGTACTTACAGTATCTGTTGATGGCTCAACAGATACAGGATGCAATCAAAGGAGATACCAGTCTACCAAAATATCCGTGCAATGGCGAAAATAGTTGAACCAACAAATTCAAAATTTCAACAAAATTGAAGAGGTTTTCTCGAAAAAAAGGAGGCACTAGCTGCTTTCATCGATAGTTAGTGGCGCGTTTGATAACGTAAATATTGGCATTCTTCTAGAGAAACTTGCGTTAATCGGATGCTCGGAATATTTAATATTATTTATAAATTTTCTCACCCATGCAAGGCTCGCTTATACAGAGTCAAACACACACGTACCTAGAATAATTTATAAAGGCGTCCCCAAAGGACGCGTCCTCAGTCCGGTACTATACATATATTTTTTTTATTCAATTGGTCCTTTGCAGTATTGCTTAGGCCATGACCAGTATACATAATTTATTCATCAGAAATCAGAATCCACGAAAAAAGAAAAAAGAATAATAGAAAGAGCAATTCAATTCATTGAGAAAAATCTTTTCAACCCAGATCTCGAACTCGCCCATAGTAAGACAGAGGTCATACACTTCAAACAAAAAAAAATATATCTCCAGGTAATCAAAAGAATCCGCACGCTTTCTGGGAATAATAAATTTTTCGACTGCAATTGTCCTTCAAACCTCATATAGACATAATTGTAAAAAAAAATTTCAAAAGCCTTAAATATAATAAAATATCTCTGTGGTGCATGGTGGGGCTCCAATCCAGAAACCCTACTCATCTTCTACAAGAGTTTTATTCGTTCTATCGTCATGATTACGGAAGCTTTATTACATTCCAAATCGCAAATGTCTCTATAGTCGCAGAAATTGAACAAATTTAGTATTCTGCAATTAGAATAGCTCTTCGATAACGTAACAGTACACCTAAAAACCTCCTTATAGCAGAAAGTAAACTAACTCTTATTAAAGCCCGCTCTAAACGTTATACAACTGTCACCTAGCTAAAATATTAATTAATACAAACTCTCAATCCTTGAAAATAATGAAAACATGCACTCATATCTAAAAAAAAATAAATCAAAAGTAAAGTCCGGATTCTCAGTGAATGCGTTAATTTATCCAATAATTATTGAAATAAAAATATCCCATTTAATATCGATCTACGAAAATCTCTAAACGACACAATAAATTCGATAAAAATGCATCCACCTTTACGGCAAAATGTGCTGCTCTGAACGATGCTTTCGATATTGCGCTAAAACATAATCACCGTAACATATAAACTCATGAATGAAAATGAAAGACAGCTTAACATACAACTCTATTAGATACCAGCGCACAGGGGAAATCGAGGCAATGAGGAAGCCAATTAACTTGCCAAAACCGCTACTCCCTTATGTACTGTAGATACCCCTCAACTCCCTTCTTAGATTTATATGAAAAATTTAAAAAAAAATTGCCTTAACAAATACTAATATGAGCATAAAAAAGTCAAGACAATGTTACAGATAAACACTATTTCAAATATGTATACAGTGACCAGCTCCCTGCGGGTTTCACGCAAAATCACCAAGAGGGAATTCAGTATAACCATCAACAGAATCAGAGCTAACCATTATAATCTAGCGGCTTCACTTGGTCGAATTAATGTAATAGCAGATCCAAAATGTAATTGTAACTATGAAGCATGCAGAAGATATAAACCACGTAACGTGACAGTGTCTGCTTTACACTCTCCAAAAACAAACTCTAATAAAAAACTGTACATCCTTCTATTTTATCTTCCGTTAAATATAGATTCTATATTGTTGCCAAACCAAACATAAGTGCTTGACACTGCATATGTGGACCATTGTTAAAGAATGCGACCTTTCAACTCAATACATACACTCGTTCTTTCTTTGTAATAAATCTGTATCTACACATCTCTATATATATGACTTTGTACTCATTACATGTAATGTCGAAATAAATGTTTTTAAACATTCTAAAAGCTATAAGTACATGGAAATTAAGAAAAACTAATTGTCAATTAGTATTAGAATTTTTCTAGTTATAATTAATTGCCACTGAATTTTTCAAGAGAATCCAATAAAAATAATTGTAAACAATGACGAATTTCAATTCTAATGAAATTTATTCAAATGCTTCACTATGGTATCATTTTATGCACTCGTAAAGCACAAGTAATCTTTTTTGTTCTGACAAAAATTCAAGGAATCTGCTTAAGCGTGCGTAAGCGGAACTGTACTGCGCAAATGAAAAAGGAAAAGAGAAGGAATTGCGTAACGCGCGACATGCGCGAGAACCGCACCTCGAAAAGTGCTTTTCGAAAAACGCGCGTTGAAAGCGACGATTCACTCGTCGCGCGACTCTCCGGTCCACCTGGATAATATAATATATATATATATATTTCGCAAAAGGCAATTACTCTTCATTGCGTTCTCCCACAGCAAAGAAAGAAAAAGAAATGAGCAAACGTGAAACGTGAAGAGTAGGATAGCTAAATGCGCGCGCCTCTGCGACCGTGAGCGTTGACAAAAGGATGTATTTGACATGTTTCTTTCAAGTAAATAAGTAATACAATATTTGAGTTAATCATTTGTGGTTCGAGCTTTAATTGTTAAGTTTAAACTAATAGAATTACAAATATGATTAAAATTAATGATAGGCGTTTTGACAGGTTGTTTTTTTTTTATTTTCCTGCTGAATAACTTATAAAATCGCAAAATTCCAAATCCATTCACAAAATCTTGTAGCTCTTATTGGTTCATTTTTTAAAACAACTAAAGCAATTTTTATATTAAAACAATTAAAAATTTATTGCAATTAATTGTAACTACTAAAATTGTAATGTGAAATGTGATTAGTAACGTAACAAAGTGTACCATCTATGCATTTAAGCAGTTATTATAAATGCATTCTTTCTTGGTGTACACCGAATTAAAGTCTAGTATTCTATTAGAAGCTTACCAATTTGAATTCAATAATATATTATATGTAGTTATTTTAACTATAATGTATTTATTAAACTATTAAAAAGAATAATAAACCTATTATTATTATTATAACTATTATTTAACCTCGGATTTTGTAAAAAAAGTACATTTATTAATGGACTATTTCATTAGGATGATTGAAAAGTAATCAATAGATATTCTTACAACAATGAAATCTCATTCAATGTCTTTTTTATTGTACTTTTGCCATTCGTTTTTTATCACTCAATCTACTGAACATTAATTTTTTTTTGCATTAGAATTGAATGGATATAAAAGCTATTTTAAGTTATAGTTTTTATATCAAAATATCATTGATTTTATTAACTTGTTCGGATTAACATTCTTCTATACAGTCTGAAAATTTTAAAAGAAAATAACTAATTTACAGAGATACTATATTTATTTAGTTTGTTGTGTTCACTAGCATGAAATCGAGGACAATATAGATAGGTAGTCGCAACGTAAAAAGAAACTCTTCGAGGTGCGTTCTCGTCGTTTTACATATACCTATAATGTTCGTTACTCTTCTGTGGTATAGAAACCAGCGAGTAATATTTTTAACTGTGATAAGTATATATGTATAGGTAAAAAACGATATTTTGTAACAAACTTGAATGTATTTAAAGCATTGCACAAGTAGCGGCGACTATGCGGCAGACGCGCAATTAAGACGAGAGAAAAAATACTGCGATGGAGATTTTTAACACGACGTGGGCGACGCGATGCAAGTGACTAATCAATGAATTTTAAAAGGACATATTCATACCCATCAGTCTTTGCCAACGCTTCGTGCACTGTGCGTATATATATATATATATATGATCGTGCATTTTCTTATTCAATAAATTGCAAATTGAGGCCGATTGCTGACTATTAATTCTACAAATCGTCTGCGATCCATGAGAGGTGTACAAATTATATATGCTTGTAGTAAAGGTAAATTTTTCCTGTCGCTTGCGCATTTTAATTTTAATAAGTTTTCAAAAGTGCCATTGCGATGGAAAATGTTTGAAAAAATCTAAGAAAATTGTACGTGCATTTCCCGAAGTTTTGGAACATGGCGCACGGTTAACATAATTCCATGAACCTTCATTTGTTTCCATTTATTGGCACGCAATAAGAGAATTCATGTATATGGGCGACGTTAATCATCCGGCAATAGAAAATCGAAAGCAGTTTAGATTATTTATGGGCAATAAATGAATTCGCGGAAACATAAGAAAAATTTTGCATATTTATTTATACCACTCTAACATAAAAATCGTAAGTTTGATATGACATGTTAGGCTCTCGTGGTGTAAAATAGTATTTTTCGTCATTGGTGGGTAAGTTGTCAACTAAAATCAACTTACCCAACACTGTCAAGACTCGAAAAGCTATTTTTAAAGTTATAATGTTAGGATTTGATTAGTAGTGTTCAGAAACACATGCATAGGTACAATCATATAAAGGGTGTAAAAGAACATATCATTTTGGTGTGCACTTTCCGTTTACCAAGATCGCATACATACTGTATAGCAATATATGGTTGTATACAATTTATGGGATAAAGTAAGCAAAATCATAAGAATACGTTATAAAAATCATTACGTATATTATTTTTTTTACCCCATGTAAGAATCATTGATACATCACGTTAATAACAGCTGGAGCTAACAGGTACATAACCTCACCTGTTCACCGATTAAAGTTGTGTCACACAATGACAAAGAGCTAAAGACATTAATTTCCGCATGCCACGAGCGCTTTTTTCACCACGATCAGCTGATCAGTTCGTGCAAGTACCATTTTAGTCAGATTACGTTTTCGCGCTGGCAATTCTGTATACATTCACGCATAACTGTCAATCACCACGGACTGGAAATGGAAATTCATGAAATAGAAAGTGAAGTTATGACATCCAGCGCACTTTCAATGCACGATATGTTCCGGGAGTTCCGAGATTCATCATGAATGCTTTGACTGTTATTAAGCGTAACAGCCTAAGTAAGTAGTGGCTTTAATGACATTATTTACAATATTTCAATGAAATGGCCATTCCTATATGTGATGCGTGAAAGTCTAAACAACTTGAATATTCCGCCGCCTTCGTGTAACGTTAACATATAGAAATAGCACACATGGCTATTATATATGCGGCTGCTTAATTTATGTCAAGTGACATCGAGTATTACACGTGCATATATCATTTACATTCTTAGCAAAGCAAATCTTTTTGGTATTTGAGTGTATTTTTACCGACTATACGAATTAGAAAGTTGTATTATTATTATCAGCTATAAACTGCTGTTTTGCTTCTATCAAACTTTGACAGTGTTATAATTATGATCATTACGATACGGTCGGTTATGATAGAGCAAAGTCTAATATCAATTTGACTGAAATTATTGAAGATTGGTCATTAGTCAGCATTTAAAAAATTCACTTTCAACAGATACAAGAAATTTATTTTTTACACTTCATTGTCTACCCAAAGTGTCAGTTAAACTATATAAACTACAAAAAACTTTTGATCGACCACTACAATTCAATATACCACGTAATGAAAATCTAGAAACTGAAATCCCACCCAATATGTGTGATTTCCGTACCTAATTGGCCTATACTAGTCTCAAAAATCATTATCACTGGCACTACACGATTAAACGAGCTAGCGTCCTCAAAACTAAGAATTTCCGAGTGCCTGAACTTCCATGATATTATTTATGACGAACCGAGGCACAAGAAACCTATCGACCCCAACCACTGATAAAAAATAGAAAGAAAGAGAACGAACTATAAACAAAACCTCCCAGAAAAAAAGAAGAGAAAAAGAATGTATAGGTATAACTATATATACAGGAGGGAGAGACGCAGGGAGCAAGAGGGAGTGTGTGCATCCCAAAGAAGAAGAAGAAGAAGAAGATAAGGTACTTACGGTACGGCTCGACGAAAATTGAGAGAGGACTGTGGTGCAGAAGAGAGAGAGAGAGAAAAAAGCGGAGGATATTTGGGAAGAGGGAGAGAGAAAAAATCACGACGATATACCCGCAGGTATACACATAACAGTTGGCGATGCGCCCATCTCGCGAGAACGAGTGAGAAGGAGAGGAGAGGCGCAGAGTCGGGCTCCATGGAGAAAACACAGAAAGTCGGGTGGGGAAGAGAGGAGAGGCAAGGCAGATCACCTTGGCGCCCATGGTATGCGCACATTGGCGTCATTCTCCTTCAATGGCGTAAAACGTTCTTTTCACTTCACCTCTCTCTCTCTCTCTCTCTCTCTCTTGCCTCCTCTCTTTTCCGCCTCTCTGTACTTTGCCTATTATTCAGAGCAATGAGCGAACTTTTTCGTTTTTATTAAGATCGTAGGTGTCCTGCTCGAAAAAAATTCAAAAGTCGGTAACTGTTAGAATTTGAGGTTGAGTAAAGCAGCTGAAAATCTGAAATCAACGTTTAATCCCTAGTTTTGCCTTGTTACACATATAGGTATAGCTTATTTTTAGCCTATACCTATATGTGTAACAAGTCACTTTTCGCTTTCTTGTGTCACACAGAAAATTGTTACAAATGCGAAAATTTTGAATTGTTACCAGGAGTCCTCTACCTCTAAACACAGTCTCAGGATGAATAATTTGTATAGATGGTGTATCTGAGGTTTGGGGTGGTTAGGGGCTGGACATTTAAAACGGAACCGGTACAAATAAATAGAACATTGGTTACTATATCTATAGATATGAGAATAAAAATTTTATTCTTTATATTTGTTCCTTTATGTATGCTATATATCATACATTAACCAATGTTATTTTGTAAATTTGTTCCTGTTCCTTTTCAAGTGTCCAACCCCTTGTCAAAATCACCGGTATACTGATGACGTCATAATTATATATAGTGACAGTGCACCTGTAATGAGTGATAATGCGTTTGTAGTTGCATTTCCACAATATAGATTTAAGTAATTAAAACATATATTTTCGTACATCATCTAAGGGGTTTTATGCATATACAGATAATAGAATATTTATTGTTTAAATGAACTTTTAATTAATAAATTTATTATAGTAAACTCATTATTTTCCATTACCGGGCTTTTGATTTTAACGAAATATATAAAGATACACAGAAAATTATTTTTGGAAAAAAATTTTGTTCGTAATTCACAGCGATTTTTATCTCCAAAATTAGCGACGACAAAAATTTGTGTAATTCGTGGATGGAAACTGTAACCATTATCAAAGTGCTGACAGAGTGTCATTAAAAAAGTAATCTCTATCTTGATATACTTCGTTAAATGCAAAAACCATTAAGGTGTATTTCCGACCAAAGCACATCCCCATAAATAACTTTGACAATCGGCTAATTCCTGAAGGAACATAAATAACTTTGATTTTAGTTTTAATATTCTAAAATCGAATATTTTAATCTTCAAAGACAAATGTCCAGATCCGTATTACTTAAATCGGATCGAAGATATCGATACCAACTTATTTAAGGCGTATGTAATTCTATAAAATACATTATATCTATTTGATGAAAATGAATACAGTTACTTCCTTAGCCGTTTTACAGTAGATGCAATAGTCTATATGAGAATATAGTCTACTAATATTTTATGTAAAGTGAATAATCAAAATAATCCTAGTAAAATGCAGGAGTTTTCATCTTTCTTAGAATTTCAGACAGTAATTAACTTCAGTATTTCATATAAATTACATTTTATTATTACACTTATTAATTTCTAATAGAATTTGTTAATAATTATATACCTATTTCTTTTTAATGCAAGTCTTCATCGTCATTATTTAATGATCATCTGTCTAAATATAATACATGCTAGCAGCGTTTTTTTTCAAGTGCAATATTTAAACCTGACGAGTCATGATGTTTGCAGGTTTTACAGATTGGCTACGCGTTAATTAAGTTTGAAGGTTAAACAATTACGAAAAAAGCACGAAAACATCCTGATCAGCGGCTTCTGCGAGCTCTGCACTTTAACGCCATGAAAAACTTCCGACGCTCTTCTTATTTATGAGAAACCAGAGTGTAGAATTATACGATTTTTAAATTTTAAAGTTACGAGTGACTTAGGTCTTTTGCTTGCAAAAGTGAAATAAAGTCAAAGAAATCCTTGTACGTTATCTCTAGATGCAGAATAAATTCTTCCAAAATAATGTTTTATAAGGAAAGTTCTTCCAGAAAAAGTGATCGCACGAAAAAAACTATTTTGTCGTACTCGTTAGAATACGTAAGATGCATTGAAATATTTTCTAAAATAACGAATTCAAATTTTAAAAAAATTACGAATAGATCAAATTAACGTGACCTGATTTTTCCACATCTTAATTGATTCTAAGCATTTAATGAAAAATCGGGTAGATTACAAAACAAAGAAGAAATGAATCCGCGCAAAAAGTGCAGTATAAATGACACTATACGTCATCAACCTACACTTTTCAATATTTTTATTCAGTTGTAGATTTTAAGCTCTGCAGGAATAATTACAATTCAATTATTATTAAGTCTTGTCTTGAGAAGAAAAGAACGTTGGCATTAAATTAAATATTTTAGAAAAACATCCTGTTATTAACAAAAAAAACTTTCTAAAGCTTTCGATTGAAATATGTTTAATAAATATTAGTTTATATAGTTTATACGTTTTATAGGTAACGCTAATATATATTTGTTTTGCTTTTAGAGTGATAAATGTTCATCGCCCTATTTTCAGTCACTGACTCAGACATTGCAAAATCCTTAATGTACTTGTAATGTCAAATACACGATTACGCATTGCTGCACGTAATTAGTGAATTCTGTTATTTTCTTTTCTCATTTAACTCCAAAATAGTCGTACGATACACTTTTCACTACGATCACTATTCATTTGAATTATAAAAATAAACAAAGCTCCCATGCCATTACAATATCACAATTTTTGAATGAAAGCAAAATTGTTTGTAAACAAAGATAGTAAATATTACTCGTCGAGTTCGATGTGTCATCATAACATAAAAGTCGTAGAATCGTTTCCCGCTAAATAAAGATGTAACCTCGATTAAAAGGCTCGTGACTCGAGAAAGATAAAGAAAATTTGTGTACATGCTCCAGAAAGCTTATATGTATATATATAGCATCCGTGCAAATATAAAAAAAATTCAGGAAATACACGGATAGGTTATCATACAGCGGTTAGAGCACAAGAGCAGCTCCATTTTTATTTGGGTTTGTAGGTTGCTATTGCAATGCTTCGAGCTAAAGAAATGAAAATTCACAAGTGTGCCTAAACAATAAATTATTTAAAAGGGTAGAATAAATTTATTGACCACAACTAACTTACTGTGCAAAAATCTTTAATACTGTTTTAGTGACGTTTCGGAAGCAGATGCACTTTCCTCTTTAGGGTTAACTGAGAAATAATTTACGTATAAAATTACATTTCATCATTTGTTGAAAGCAAGTTAATTAATTATTATGTATTTACAGAACAGAGTTCTTAATTGGTACTGATAAAATTTAAAAGAATTGAGTTTTCATTTTTTCTCATCTTTAATTACCTTTATACGTACACTGATTGGATCGTTTTTTAAGGCCGTAATAAAAATTAAAAAGTTTATAAAACGCTTTTTATGTATCCTGTAAAATACACACACGGTCGGAAAGATTTATATTTTACCGATTTTTGCATTTAACAAAGTATATCATAATAGAGAATTAGTGTTTCGGAAAAATTCTCTATCAGCAAGTCAGTAATGATGTAAATATTGCGTGATTCCCAGTTTCACCAAATTCCATTCATAAATTACTGTAAATCCATTTTAAATGGGAAAGTCAAGATATCACATTGAAATCATGATCTAGTCTGCATAGGGTTACTCGATTTATAAGATCAATATGTATGAGGATTCCTCACGAAGCCGATTTAAAGATTGAGATATCTAGCTAGCTGAGTATGCGGAGACCAAACAGTACAGAACAGTACAACGAATGCGGGAGAAAAAGTATTTTATTCAGAGCTATTATTAATGATTTGGGATTTTTAAATTCTCGAGTAGCTAAAAGAAATCCTACGAATTTATACGGTTTAGACACTATACATTCTCCAAATGATTATTGAATGACAAACTTGGACTGAATTGCACTCATCAATTGTATAATCATACTTTGTAATATGCACTGATCTATAGTAAATGTGACTCCACAGCACTACTTTGTTCTTAATTAACAAAAATTGGTTAACCCTCGAATGACGCATAGATCTATCGGGATATGTATGTGTTACCATCTCGATGATAACACCTGAACAGAAGGCCTAAGCTAAACTAATACATTTTAACAATTTTTTAGATAGATAAAAAAAAACTCTATAATGTAAATAAACTTAACTTACAATTAGGCACCCGGTGATTTTTCACCTGATTTTTTACAGCAGGGTATAAAGGTTCAACCATATAATCCATTCGATTGCTCCATATTGTTATTGCATTTACCTTGTTGTGCGAATGTCGAATAGTCGATTGTAGATTCACCGCAGGCGTATGTACTTAAACTCGAGAGAGACAGACACTTGCAGGTGCGCAGGCACGTATTATACGCTTAGACTGCGCAGGAGGTGGCAGAAGAGCCGGGGAAATTATTGTTCCGAGCGCGAGGAATGCGCTTCCTTCCGGCCGTTTCTTCTTCAACGACGGACTAAAAATGGGCTTGTCGACGCCGCGGCGACAATGTCGATATAATATACCGCACGCGGACGCGCTCCTCGACAGTTATATACGTATAGCGTGACTTTATATCGCCGATGTTGATGATGATGATGATGGACGCGGCGAGCAGTGCTAATGAGCCGATGACGCGGCTTATGCCTTTTCGTCTTCCCCGCGAATCCGAGGTCGGACCTATGCGCGCACGGGGTGGATGGACTTCTGTGTGCCCAGCGGAATTGCTATACTTCGCCTTCAGGATGTATGTAGCGGGCTTTTATATGACGCACCGCGAATTCTGACTAGCTCGACAAAATTTCGCATAATATACACTTAACGACATCAACTTAATTATAGCGCTCATTATTAATTTTTTTATATATATATAGTAATAATGAAGTATTCAACATCGCAAATAGTGCCGCACCCTGAAAGTCACATATTTTAGCATGAAACAAATTTCTATCGTGATAAAAATTAGTTTCAAGCATTTTTTGAAGAGGATCTGCTATGGATCAAGCTTCACGAAATTCCATTCGCAATTCGCAGAGATTTTTGTCGTCGAAAACTTTCTTTCGTAACTCGCAGCGATTTTTATCTCCGAAATTTTCGACGACAAAAATCTCTGGTGAATAAAATTATGGATGGAATTTCATCAACCTTGAACCGCGTAATGTTTACATCATTACCGAAATGGTGACAGAGTTTTTGTCCAAGAATTAATCTCTACGTTTATATATTTCGTTAAATACAAAAGCCGACAAGGTAGGAATCTTTCCGACTATAGCATATCCCCGTAAGGATGTATACATGTTGTCAAGTTAACCGAGTTTCTTTGCAAATTTTAGACGGATCGAGCTAAAACGTTGGGGATTATCTTATTATGACATAAAAAGAAATGTTCCTATTTTGGGCCATATCCATCCAAACTAATTGAAATCGTTTTTATATATAGATATCAGTGAAAAGACGGCCAAAAACACTTGAATAAGCTAACGAATCCTGATATAATATTTGAAGGTCGTGTCTTTACGAAAGATTGTAGTTCGGAAGCTGTTAGTGTCCACTGTTGCTTTGTGCTGTACATGTACGGCGCGGTATAAAATTCTGGTCAGTCGTGGAATACATGTAATTTAATATCAATAATTTCTACGTACCATTAATACTATAGTTACAAAATTTGTACAATTAGACAAAAGAACAAACAAACCGATGGACCAGAATTTTATACCGCGCTTGCTTGAGTTGCGTACCGCGAGCCTTACATGCACATGTACAAGTCTTGCATGCAAAAAGACCACGTTGGCGCGCTCAAACGCTGCGTCGGGGCATAAGCCTGCACGAGGTCTCAGTGCAAAGTACGCCTAGAGGCGCGCTAGTCTTCTTATAAATGATTTTTCCTTCTGTGTTATTATTTCGCACTATTAGATTCAATAAAAAGATTCAGTATAGTCAATACCTACTTGCCGAACGAGCCCTAAATATGTGGGTCAATTACAATGGTAATACTAGGTCATGGGAAACAATTAAAAAGCACGTGGGAAATGAATTTAAAACCGTTCCAAATTTCGCTCTTTCTTTTTCTTTTTTGGCATGCTTTATCACATTTCAGAAATTGGCTTCTTCCTCAATTAACAGCGACTCATATCATGTTGTTTAGTTACATTAAACAACATGATATGAGTTGTATAAATTAAAAAATTATACTTTCCTTTACCAGAATTAAATTCTTATAATTACTAATATCCATTTTAAAAAAGAGAGTTTATTTATATATGTTACTTGTACTTATCACTGAGAGAATTAGTAAAAAAAATACCTATGCATTATTTTGATCTCATTTAAATGAAATGAAAAGATCATTTTAGTGTATCATTCAAATCCTTCTTTTTGTCCTATATACAATAAATTTCTAGAAATATTGTATTTTCACCAAGAATGTATTATATATATATTTTAAAATACAAGAAAGTTAAGGTTATGCTCAACGAGGTCAATGTCAGCGCAATGTTGCGGTTTTGCACCTTTTTTAAACTTGAATCAAACTTTCCACTCTTCTTTTTACTATAGTCTATTCGGATTTAACATAATTTTTCTTTCTTGGGCGGTGTCCATATTATTTTGGATTAAATGTCCAAAATGGACGGTAACCCTTTTCGAAATTTTGAAAAATAGGTAGTTGCATTTGCAAAAGTAATAGGGTCTGGACACTTAAAACAGGACAGGAACAAATTTAAGAAATAATAGCTTTTTTATGGTCCTATATACGGTGGCTTATAGAGAAAAACTTGGGTAGTCTAGAACCCGTGTAAGGAGCTTGGCAAATACGAAGGTCTGGGCTGGCCAATTTTTCTTCCGTGGTGCATACTTACACTAGTTTTATTCGCACCAGCACCTAAAGTACATCTTATTCACTCATCACCTGGGCGAGATTTTGTCAAAAATTCCAAAAGTTGAATTGTAATTGTAAAATCTGAATTGTAACCGAATAATGCAATTTAATTTCTTTTTTATATCCTTACATCAAAGAAGCATTATTATTTTAGAAAAGATTCTCGAATTTAAGTATGTATATTATTATTTTCTAAAACAAAAGACTAAACGACTTTTTTGTATTTTTGCAGGCAAGCACTTGGTACTGGTGACGGACCCGGAGATCGTGGAGGAGGCCTACGCGTTCGACAATCCCTGCTTTAAGGACACGACCCCGGGAGTGGGTCGAAGCTTAGAGAGACCCTTGTCCGTGGTATCGCAGCAGATAAACACGTCAACGACGCCGATCAATGTCGCGGGTAAGGACACGGGACGCTGGTCTACACCCTGGTCCAACATCGGGCGCTACGAGAAGCGACGAACCCTCGATGACTCCTGTCTTGGGGTGTGTATTTAACCATTAAATCTAAATGCCTCGTCTTCTTTCGCGATTGACCAGATTAGAAACCTTTTGAGACTCTCTGTTTTAAGTAAGGATTTTATTTTATTATTTTGCCCAAAAATTAGTCAAGAGCAGCCTAGATAACATTTAGAATAATTGATTCAATTCTGGTTAACTTTTAGTATATAGAAATCCATAAATAATATTATATGTTATATGGTAGGACTGCAACTTTCTCTTGATTTTTCACGAAACCTCTTTTCTTTTCCCGTAGTTATTTACTAAACGATTTGATAATCTGCATCTAAGTCGATGTGTGCACGTAAAACTAAAGATTTCAGTTCACGCGAATCTATGTTTTCATTGGAATTAAAGACGTTCGTGTGCTTATTAAATCATTGAACCAATTATTTTTTTTAATAATAGTGACCACAAGCGAGAATTAGAAACTGATGGAGATTTCTAGGCTAAATTTCAATGCGTTTCTCTTTTATAAATAAAATTCGAATTACATGTTATGCAGACATATAATCATCAAATACTTTCCGAGAAAACTCTTCAATTTATTCATAAACTGTTATCAAGTGACAAACATATCCATTGGCACCTCCTCTCATTATATTATTCGATATTATAAACACACCAAAGTCTGGAAATGTCTATCCATTCGAAATAAAAAAAATAACAAACAGCACATTAGTTGTACTTTCCCCGCTCTCAGCTCGGCTAATGTAAAAGCCAAAAGCACAGAGTCGGTAAAACAGATGCCGGGAAATCCCGTCAAGTCCAGATAGCCGAAAGAGAAGAAAAACATTAAGCAAGCGATCGTGACAGCTGGGCATAAAAACGAGAGTAATAATCTCGGTAATAATAGTATAATTGCGGGCGTAGCCGCCGCCATATATAGTCGAGTCGACGCGCGCGTGCGAGAGGAAAAAACAAAGCGAGACGCAAGTTGTAAGAGCTTGAGCGTGATTTATTTGATCATATTGCAGTCGAAGGCCACGAGAGTCAGTGTGGTGGGCCTGAGGAGCCGCGACTTTACCGGACTCGGCTTCAACGTCTGCGGCAACATGCGCGAGGGCATCTTCGTGAAGGATCTACTGCATCGCGGACCTGCCTCTGAATCTGGTCGCATTCATCCCGGTTAGTTTATCTTTAATATTATTACTATCTTCTTTATTTGCGATTTTGTCTTTCTTAAGGCTTTTATCTCGACTGAACCTTTTCCGATTTATTTTAAATTGTATATCTTTTTAACGATGGAATAAAATCATAGCATGATATTTAGTGCGATGTATACTTGAAATTTATGGAAAGCTTTGCTATTCATTTTAAGTGTTACTGTGACTTTTTTAATTAACGAATAAGAAATTAGTTTTATTACTTTGTAATATATACTAATGTTAATGTAATATCAGTTTCTTTTCATTACAAAGTTTTAAAAGTAGACCACTAGCTATACAAAATCTGCAGCTTGTTTTTGTTTAACAAAATTAAGCTTTAAAAGGTTCTTAAATTGAAAATAAAAAATTTCTTCTCTAAAATAAGTAATATATTTTTAGTGTGTCAATAATGAGAAAAATCATAACGAATTATTCATTAATTAATAATATTTTTCATTAATATTCAAAATGTAGATAATAGACAGTGTTTAAAAGGCTTACAGCAAGTGTATATATATTAAAAATAAATTAAAATGTTGCAAACGGTATTTATTCGAATCATAAGTATAAAGTAATAAATTTGTGTATAAACTTTTGTGCAAATTTTATCTATTTTCTGTTTAGTAAAAAAAATCTTATTAAATGAACGTAAAATTTTTCCAAACGCATACTTTTAATTTTGATTTAGTCACGCGTGAACAAAAAATAAATTACTCACGTATTCGGCCGTCTCCTTAATGATCATGATTCAATCGTCAAAGATCAAAATGGTCAAAGTAATTAACATGCCATGTATATAAAACTTGAATATGATTTTTACATATAAGGTCTTCTTAAACCGTAATATTATGTAATTCCTGTTATGATTTATGATTTTCTTTCTGTTCTTAAAGCTTTGGTCACAAAATTCGTACTTTTAAATGAAGCAATAGAATAAGTCATAGACAAATGCTATTAGCAATTTTTTAAAGATATTTCACAGCGTCATTAATAAATTTTAATTAAAACTAATTAAACTTAGTATCTTTTACTATTTAACTGATTAAAAAATTATTGCAATATTATGATTTTAATGATTATACTTATTATTTACGAGCAAAGATTCTCATGATTCTGTACAATTCTACTTATTTTCGATTATACGAAAAAGAAGTTAAATTCCTGTTGAAAATATCCAATTGGTTTTCCTACTGGAATTCTAGGTGGCTTAAGCTAGATTTTTCTGGATTTCGGAACTGGATATCTAGACGCAAATTCAGGTGGATATCAGACCTAAAATCCAAACGAATCCATTAAAAAAACCAGCCTATTCCAGTCTGCAATCCCCTCGAAAATTAAGCATAATTCAACTGGATATTCAGTCAAACATTTTACCAGGATTTTCCTAAGCTAATCCAGCTGGATATTTAGTTAAAAAATCCACTTTGGATATACAGGCCCGAAATTTAGGAAAGTCCAGCGTAACCTACTTAGAATTCCAGCAGGAAAACAAGTTAGATATTCTCAAGCAGGGATTGCATCAAAACATTCGAGTCTTTTTTTATATCATCAAAAATAATAAAGATTAATATTATTTATATGCGGTAAATTAACTATTTCATTACCCTTTAAGACAGATGTCCCGATTGTTATATTTTTAACGATTACTGTGGACTATTTTTTTAAGTAGAATAGAGTAATCGAGACACAGTAAATAAAGTACTGGGATCTTGTGGTAAGCAGACTATGTAATAGAAGCATAGTATTTATTTTTCTTATCTGTATTACTATACGGTCTCATTCGATGTTAATAAAAGAAATAAAGAAACCAATTTAGAAAATATACTAGAATCAACTAAAATTATCTGTAAAAGTAACAAAAATTAAAGAAAAATGAACATAATTTACCAAAATTTGGAGATCGTCTACTAAATGATCACAATCATCGGGACATCTACCCAATAGAGTCTTTAATAAAATCGTGCGAATATTATTAGTTCCTCAATCTATAAGCAAGCGGAATTTTCTAATAAGATTTTTAATCTAGTTCAAATCTAAATCTCACTCTTATTCTCAATTTCAGGTGACCGAATAAGCAGCGTAAAGATCAGCTTCCGCTCGATGGTGTACGAGGACGCACTGACGATTTTGAGCTACGCCTCGCCCTACGACGTGGAATTAGAGGTCGAAAGCGGCGGTGGCAGTGGCTCTAAACCCACGACTCTGCTAAAGAAGAGCGTTGGTCCCAGCCTTGCCCATATTTGTCACCCCCTTTACCGCAGCCAGTCCATACCCGAACTCTCCCAGCAACAATCCGGTGGTCGCAAGCAGGCCTCGAAGCGCCTCTTCGCTGCCGATCCCAACGACTCCAGCTACTCCAACTACTCCACCATGAACTCGACAATGAAGTCCTCCAAGTCGACACCCGGCACCCAGACTCTAGAGAGACTGACTACCACGCGACACGAGGAACTGGTGGGTAATAGGGCCAACCATCATCATCAGCAACACACTCATCCCAAATTCGGGATCAAAGTGTTGCCGGCACTTGACGGCACTGTTCATCGGGTTGAGAATCAAAACGAACACAACACCAATCTGGAGAGACGACACTCCAAGAAGCTCGAATTTGCCGAGAAAAGACACTCCAGCAATGGTGCCTACGTAAATATGCCAGACGAGGGTAGCAAGACTCCCAACAACAGGATGGTAGTCAACGAAAATCTACAGCAACGCACCAGCGGTGCATCAGCAAGTGGCAAAAAGGTCATACACGTCGATGGCAATGGTATCGATGTTCCTGATCGCGCTGCTGAGATTGTCAAGGTATGGATTTCACAAAATTTCACTTGGTGCTTATTATTATTCGAGTATTTATTAGATTGTTATGATTTGAACTTTAAACGAGGCTTAGAACAGCAGACTGACTTTAGTTTTTGTACTTAACATAACCGTTGACCACGTCATCCGTGTATTTTAAATAAAGCATATGACTTTTACATTTCAAACAATCGATTAATTTAATAATTACATCTAGGAGGACGATAAAACGGCAGTGATAGGAGTAATACCTTCTGAGGTTCCAGCAGAGGTTCACAACGCAGCAATGGCTGCCAGGAAGAATCGAAAAAGTTCAAATCCTGAAATAATTCATGTTCAAAAACAGCAACAGCAAACTCTCTCAGGTGACTCTCAGCAACAGCAGCAGCAGCCGCAGCAGCAGCAACCGCCCCAATCTCCTCAGGAGATAACGGATCCTCACGAAGCCAAAAGTCCCCAGAAAGGCAAAAGAAAAGCACCAGCTCCACCTACAAGAACGGCTTCGAATGAACTCATTAGCGACGACAAGATGACAGCTCAAGACGAAAAAACGATTCACAGCATAAGCGATTACAAAGAACCCGAAGAACGAACGACGTCAGATCCAACGACCGAGAAGCTGATGGTAAAAGAAGTAAGATGATTTAATTAATTTACATTTCCACATTCCATATTCCGTGCGCTAAGTTTAACTTTGCACTCGCATACGTGCGCTCAGGTTATCTCGACTCGTGTGATTGCTTGAATTTTATCCACGGTCGAGATGATCTCTTTCGCTCACTAGTTGAGCAATGTACGTTAAATAATACATTCATTAAATTTTAGGAGGCCCAAGATCAGTCCGGTGAAATGGAGAAGGTAGAATCAAAAGTGCATCAAGAACGCGGTAAGCGTACTAGTGCCAGCAATCGCAGAAATTCCGAATCGGACACGGACAGTGAAATTCAGAACAGTTTCACAACGATCGAGCTGAATTCAGCCGATATCACGATTCATCATACTCCAGTACCCGAGGCTGCCGCCAACGACGACGAAGAGGACGATACTGACGATGTATACCGTAAAGCAGCAAGTCTCGGAGATTTGTCCAAGTACGAGAACAAGGCCTCAACGACACTGGAGCGTGCTCAAAGTCTCGATATGACTGACACTGGCTCCAAGAAACGCAAAGCCCCAATGCCACCACCCGAAGATATACACGAGTCCTCGGAAGACCTATCGAAACTAGATCAGATTGAAACGTTCGACCGTAGGAAACTGAAAAAGTCCAACGAGTGGGGCACTTTAGAAGACGCGATCTGGAGCGGTAACAATCCCGAACCACTAGAAGATAAAATGTCGAGAATCAGAAAGAAGAGCAACGGCAGTGGAGGTGGTACTTTAGAAAGGTCCAAGTCAAACATTGAAATCAAGTTAGTGAAGCCTGAAGACGAGGAGGTAACGAGCACGGAACGTCTAAACGTATCTGACGGAGCAATAGAAACCAGTCTGGAATTGTACAATCTACCGCTGAGCAAAAAGCTAACGCAAGACTTTATCAGATCGGAGAGGCTCTTCGATCCGGAAGCGGATAACGCGCTGGCAAGAATTGTCAACGATGGCGAGATCGTTAAAACGCCCACCGCTGAACAAGTGGAAATCGAATTCCGTAAAGCTCATCCGCCGCCAAGCTTCGACGACGACGAAGAAAACGTCCAGGTGAAAAAGATCGAATCCCTGAAAACACCAGAGGTGGCGGACAGTTTCGAAAAGGCGATTAAGTACTTTGATATGTACGAGAAGAGTTCGCCACTGTCCAGTGACACCAAGGTGAGCCTATCGGACGCTCCAGAAGAACTTTACGCTGGCAGAAAGGAAGTTGTGGAAGAACCAATGTCGAAGGTAACGTTGAACTATGGATGTCCAGCATGCGATCATCGACATGGCCGACACAGTGATAACTGCAGCATGAAGAAAAAGGATGATAAAGAAATATTGTACCATCAGACAATCCGAATCGAGGATCCCAAAAGCGATTCAAAAACGATAGAACAGGCCAACACCACACGACGAAATGAAGCGTTCGAAACACATTTCGCTAAACCGATCCTGAACCTCCCTGAAGCTACTGGAAAAAACGATATGGACGATGACGAAGACGAGGCAGCTTACGAATTTGGGTCAGCTGTGACCGTTAATAACAAGACTTTGTTGTCATCCTCGCCCGTCATCGACAAGCACAACGTCAGCAATATCAGTGTATCCAGCGGTGAGAACAGCGAGGACAGTGGACTCGTCCGCGAATCCATGGAATTCAGTAACAGCGAGACGAGCGGTAGGCGTAATCCATCGTTGCTGAATACTGCACCCATGACCCCTAGCACTGGCAGCCCTCAAAAGATGACTTACATCACCGAAATCAAAGTGTCACCGACGAATCGAGCTAATGTTAACGAAGACGACGTAGACGACAACGCCCTGAGTGACAATGAAGAGATAGTATCGATAATGGAGAGCAGTAAAAAGTCGCCAGAGGCGTCCTCATCCTCGACTTCGGTGACGTTGAACGTAACATCGAATGGCAAGTTGCCTGCTGGTAAGAAGCCACCGGTACCACCAAGGCGATCCGACGCCGCGAGGTTCGTTCCAAAAGGTGACCTATCATCTCCCGAAAAACAGGTCGTCTACGTGTCAGAATACAAGTCGCCAATAAAAGAAGACAAAACTAGCGAGGCTGGTGCCGGGAAGAAATTCGAGAATTGGGTGTTTTTGAAGGAAACCGGTAAAGACCAACAGAGACAGCAGGAAATCAATCCTTGGGGCAACGGATCCAGTCCATCGCAACCCGTCACGAACATCGTGCTCTCGTCGTCCGGCGAAGAAAAGATTGTTCGCAAATGAAGAATAGTGCGCAGTGTGAAACGAGCGTTGAAAGACGAAAATGTGTTATTATATTAAGTGGTTCGACATGCGTGAAATGATTGCTGAATTATGTGGTAAAGTCAATGGTATCGAGCATAAGAAACTGGGTGGTGTATTTCTATCTTTTACTATTTGTAATGAACTGAGGTAGGGAGGTTGTGAAAGTTACAGTTTTACCGATACACTGTTTTACCGACCAGCACAGCGATAAATGCTTAATTATATTTAAAGACTCAATTTGAATTTTGTATTAAGATGATAATTACTTTTTCAGTGTACAAAATTTGAAGAGAATATTTCTATACATTTTCTATTGACTATAAATAATACTCTAGACATAGAAAATATGAAGCTATTAGTTACTTTTTTAGTCTCTCAAACCATTACTTCCCGCAAATACTTAGAATTCTTGAGCTATTGTATAGTCGCAACTTTTTATTTATAAATCAGAAAGTAAGGAAAAATGCGGAGATGTTATACCTGTTGTTTTTTAAGTCTAGTTTTGCAATAAAAGTTTGATCACCTTTGCCTAAGTCATCATGACAATTTAAAAAAATTCAAAATTTGTTATGTCTTCTATAGAGGTAACTCTGTGCAGTGACTAAAAGGGTTAATATTAGCAATTGCTTCAAATAAACCATTTCTCAAATTAAAAACTATACAGTACTATTTCAGATCGCGTACCATTATAATGCTGCTGGTATGCGTTGTGAGCCCATGAATTCTCAATTAAATTAATCTGAATTTGTATAAATAGTTTCTCAAAATAAAGTAGAATTGAAGGGTACGGTAGTAATAAAAAAACGGTATCAAACTGAAATAAGATATTGCCTTCTACATCAAATTAATTACATTAAGTTATTGTGATTATTATAATAAATATTTTATTTGAACATTTATATGAAGAAAATAAAATTATATTTTTATGATAATTTTAAGAGTAATATATATCTAATGCTTTTGTACTTTCTGTTTACATGTATATACCTACCGGAACTTAATTCTGTGCGGACACATTCGAAAGATTCAAAACATTTGAAAATTTCACCTAAAATCGTAGGTTTGGTGTCCTTTATAAGTGATACCATACGGATGATAAGATCCAAAATGGAGAATTCAGCTTTAATATTCAAAATTTTAATATTTTAATTACATTTAAAAAATGGTAAAGTTTTGAATATTAAAGTTCAATTCCCCAATTTGGGCGTTATAAATTATCATCCGCCTGCTAACACCAAAGATGGTCATCAAACCTACGTGAACTTTATCCTCTTGTTCAAAATATTTCTACGTGGCATTTTTGATAGATATTTTAACCTCACAGTCCTGCAGTAAATGAAAAAAAAAAAAAATAAACTATAATTTAACTTTGACGTAAGTTAACAAAACTTTATACAAAAAACTTATACAAAGACACAATTAGTATTAGTAAGTAAATTAGTGTTTCGGTAAACATAAGACTTCCAGACGCTGCACCTTTCAGAACAATTATATCTGTTACCTTTTAGGTATATCAATCATCATGATTCGCATGAACTTAGCGAAATGGTTTAAATGTTCTACCTGTGCCATAGGAGATCGAGATGAGCTCTGTTCGCGTCGAACACTTTTTCCGTTGAGGAGAAGAAAAGTCTTGTCAATTTTGTTTGTTAACAAGGAGAACGTAAACATAGGCGAACGAAAACTTACATGTATAGAATTGTATGAGAGCCGTGTTTTTGTATATAAAGGCCAGTGTGTAGATGCGCATGGGACGTAAGAATTTTTATTAGAATTTCTTATTGTTACCATATGTAATGTATGTGTAGTTTTCAATGAAGAACAAAAAATGAGAAATTTAGTCTCGAAGGTATACTGAAGAAAGATTGAAAATGAACATGTACACATAAGTTAAAACAAAGATGAATGTATGGAGAGTGAATTGTTACTTGTCTTTTTATAACGAACTATATATGATTTCACAGTAATAAATCATAGAAATCTAACAGACGATGCCTTCATTATCAAAATGACAATAAGCAAATAAGTCAAGAAAATCTGTATTTTAATTTTGTAAAGTCTCTTCTTATAGTATATTTTTAACTAAGCTGCAATTTTAGATAGAACAAAGTTTCTGTAAACTGTAAATGAATTTTAATAATAAAACAAAGGCTAAAGTAATCAACTGCATTATAAAGTGATTTTTAAAATCTTAATTATTATTGTTGTGTAAGCAATTCGTTGAAATGCTTTTAAGCAATTAAATTACTAAGATACTATATAGGAATATTTGTAGTTTTAATTTCCTTATAAATAAGTTGAAAAGCATCACGCAATACTTGAAAAGAAAAATGCAATGGAATAGAATTGATAAGCTTCATTTTAAGTCAATTTGACTGATCTGCCAATTGTTAATAATAACATAGTCAATGGAAGGACAAAATGTTGGCTTTATCATGTGTAAGAGAACACACTATGACATTCAACAATATATTTGTAAAATAAGTTATTTTTTAGCATCATAGTGTATGTTTCTACACAATTGTTGGTGTATATTTTATTTTTGAAGGTTGGTGCCACAAAGTGTATTTTTATATTCGATGTACTTTTGTGATGTTCCACAAAAGTTACAACTCTGGTGCTTGTCAAAATCAATCATTACAAATATAATGTGTCTGACTTGTTAATTCACATATTACTACTACTAATGATATAAAATCATTACACTCATTGGAAAGACAGTCGTTTATGTAACAAGTAAATAAATCTTATTGTTTACCAGACTCAAAAAAGCCCTTATATAAAATCCTCCGATTTTTCATGACATTTTCATCCACTATCATTTATTTCTTATTCATTTAATTGTTTTTTATGTATACTTTAGTAACACTACTATCAAGGGCATAGTTTCTGATCAATTAAGGTTTCTTGACCAGTTAATTTGCACCAAAATTACAAAACATAATATATCTTTTTAATTATTTTTTCTACAAATTACTCAATTTTTTTTAGGTATTTTTAGTGCTATATGAGTTAAATTATAAAATGCTATAAAATTCATAGAAAATCTAGTTCTGATCATCCCATCGTTTTAATACTTGATAGAAAAATTATTTGTATAATTAGGATTAGGGCTTTATAATTACATATTATGACCAGATTTAACATTTTTTGAAGAACAATAAACATGATTTATGTAATTTATTATATGTCTGATCAGGAATATCGACTTGATCAAGACCTATGCCCTTCAGGATATATATATATATAAAACATATTTATATATTTCAAAATTTTTTAAGTTTTATTTTTTAATAAAATATATTGAGAATATTGTGTTTTATATTTTGTTTATAAATATTTTTAAAATGATGGTTTGAACTGATAGGATAGAATAAAAATATATTAATTTAAAAAATATTTTTTTAGATAATATAAGGTATATATCATAAACATAATTTTATGTATTAACAGGTTGAGCGCTGCTAATGTATAAGGATTTGTTATCCTAAATGCCAATTATTATAATTTTAAACATATGAATTTAGAAAAAAAATTATCCTAGTAATTTATACTCTTTCACATTAATCTAAAAGAAACTGGTCAGATCGTCTACGACCACCGGGTGGCTCATTTGGCCCCTGTGCGAAAAAATTCATGACCATATATGGCTCATGTGGTGCTCAACCTGTTAACTAAGATGTTGCATAATTAATACAGAATACTAATTGCGTATGTACCTTTACCTTTATTTTATACTGAAAATATACTGTTTGTTATGAATATATTATTTATTTATTACTAAATTAAATGGATAAAAAGTCGTTGCACAAAAAATATATTCATATAGAATATTAAATATATAATAATAAAAAAGAAACTAAGGAAATAAATATACAACTGCTACATTTACCAAGAAATATTCTAAACGAAACATTTTTATTGTCTCATATTCTAACAATATGATATTGAACTTAAATTTGAAATAAACGTACATTATAAAATATCCTTTTGAGTACTAAAAAAGAAGCTGTTACCAAAAGTGGTCTTTTGGTTTGAAATTGGTGGCCATTCAGAAGGAATTGTTCACTGAGTGGCTACTCACAAACTTGATGCCTCTATGACGTGTTTATTCAATATATAATAGATTTTTTGAAAAAAAAAAGGTGATTTTAAAAAAAAATTTCTCCCTCTAACGGTTAATCCTAAAAGATAAAATATTATAATTTTTATCTTAGCATTTCAAAAAAAGATTTTAATTTAAATAAATCTCTTTTTTTTTAATATATACAATTTCATAAAGTTGAAAAATAATTTTATGATGTAACAATGTAAAACATAATATTTTAATGAGTTGTATGCTCCGACGTAAAGTAGAGTAGTGGAAAACTTTAATATATCAATTCTAGAACAAGATTTTCAATATCAGTCACTTGATTCATTACATTTATTAAATAAAGTTTATGTAGCTGATTGTCTGTAATTTTTTGTACTCATAAGTTTTTTACCACACATTGCACAGATGGCTTTTTTATATGCACATGATTGACAGTAATGGGATCCAGCCTGGTGAACCTTTTGTCGACATATCTTACAGGATTCAAACTTGGCTGTATATGGATTAAATCTTGCTTTGCTTGAAGATAAAGCCTTATTCTCTCCAACTTTACGACCTCCGCCTTCCACTGTATTTCTCGCACCATTTTTCCAAGGATCTGGTGTGATAACACGACCAAGCTTTTTCTCACACTTGTCACACACCATTTTGTATCAGCCTAAACAAATTGTAAAATAATTTTGTAAATCAAATGTAAGTTGTATTCTGATATTTCTATAGACACAATCAACTAGAAGAAACTAATTAAAAGAACTAAATCTATTATGAATTCTATTATAGCAAATTTTCTTTGTACTTTATTTTATACTGTAGTTTATAAATATATAAAGAAATATTTCGAAAACGTAATAAGTTAGTGTAAAGTATTTTAAGGTTAGTAATTAGATTCTACAATAGAACAATCAAATTTTACATACGTACACGTAATTTTATTTTCTTTAACTCTCGAAATTCTAAATATGTGCTATTCTTTTTTATATGTTTATGCCCTTAAAGATTAAATTTTAAGATTCTTGACGATAGTACACAACACAAAGGAATCTGTCAACTCTTCATCAGCTGAGATATATTGTTGCACACAGGACGGACGCTCATTAAGTAGTCTGTGATGTGTTTACAGTGCTTATGCACTGTTTGCAGTGTCTGCTGACGCCAGACGCCTGACAAGTGACAGACGACAGTGCTCATAATACTGACGAGTGACGTATGACACTGACGTCAGTGACAGTAGTGACGCCTTATTTACAATATTTCGGTCATTTCGGAGCTTCAGTGCCTACCTGTGCCGCCGCGGCGCCACAGAGAAAAAAACTATCAAGCAGTATTCACACCTACAGTCAACTAGTGGCTAAGCATACAGGATACAAGATTGGTCAATTGGTATGCGACGTGCGTGAATCGGTGAATCCGGCGCTTAATATAACGCGCGCTTATACCTTGATGCTTATGGCTTTTAAACAAATTAACGTCCAGAAAAAACATTTTTAATGCATCTTTATTTATACTGCAGTATTAAATATAAATAATTTTTCACGTAACGTTAAAAGTTTTGGATCTCTTAACATATACATATATGTACATTACATATTATTATATTATATTATAAGAAAATAAAGCACTACAAGGTAATGCTTTAGTTGCGATAACTACAAAGTTCTAGTTGTGAGATCCAAAGTACATTTGACAATATTGCTATAAGCGAAAACTATTCACTTTGGTTGTTGTATCCAAAGCTTTGGTTCTGTCAGCCAAACCTTTAAATATTGTAACTATTAGTAATAAATACCCTACAGATAGCAATACCTTACAGCATATTTCAAATTAAAAAAATTATTTTTTATAATAGTAATGCCAAAGCGTGATAAATAATTTATCAGTTAAGCGGTATAATAATCGCATGAAGCGGAGTTTATTAAGCTTTTTGCTGAAATAACTTTGTAATCGTTCAGTTCTTGTGTTTCGTAGGCAAAATAATCGCTGTCGAACCATAACGTAAAGACTGGTACAAGGTATACATGAGTAGCGCCGATTGATATTTAAGACAGTATTCATTCTGTCGAAAATTGGAAGTACTTCGTCTTCACCCACAACCCACAACATTCAATATGACACTGGTGCTTTATCTATAAATTTGTCCGTTATAACTTTTATCCAAGTTGATTCGTAACAAGCTTCGATAATTTAATGACTCTTCTTTTGCCTTATTCGGGCAATTGCCTCATTCTCATTCGGGGAAACTGTTTTATCTACAATTAGATAGCTAACGCCCAACAAATATATAATTCATAGATGGTAGCACAATGATTACATTCAGGCGGTATGCGTGCGACTACGCATGCGATGTCAGTGTACGGCATGTGCTGTTATCTGGGTAATAAACGATGTAAAAAATTCTATTTACTATGAAATAAATAAAGAAAATTTAATGGTTTATGGCTCTAATAATTAATTAACATTGCACATTTCAAACAATAATATACAGTGAATGTAAAATTCTTCATAAATTTCATACATCTATTGTACCTTGTTGCGCGGCATGTCATTCGGTCATTTTGAATTTTTCACTTTCCTCATCGAGGTGCAAGCTACTAGACGAAGAATCTTTGTGTTTAGAATTTTCTCAAATTAAAAGTGTTTGGCGGCTTCAAATTAATCTATGAATAAATTTGCTAAACGTAAAAGAGTTATTTATACAGCCTGATCAGAATTGTTTAAACTTGAAACAGAAAGCGATTCAGTTTATGGAAACTATATTGCATATACATAGTATATATTACCTTTTCTGTAAAAATTTTAGTTTAATGTATCATGAAAGATTAAATAGCTAAATTACACACAGGTGTGAATTTCCTAAACGTTTTGGCTGCATGTAGCACCCATTCGTGTTAATGATTATTAAAATTTTCTGCAGTAATATTTAGAATTACACATTATTCAATACTAAAACTATTACAGAA